>PVLD010002344.1:0-72301 GCA_004027595.1 Dinomys branickii | reverse complement strand
CATCCAAAGACAGAAAACAAAACAGGCAAACAGCAACACCAACAACAACAACTCAGTTCTTAATGATCCATGATAAAGCTCACATAATTTAAGTTTCATTTTGTTTCATCCTCATTGATTCAGAATCAGTCTTTCTTGGTTTGTTTCAAGGTATACTTCTTTTGTTCTTTTTACTGTTTGTTCTTTATCTCAAATTTGAATTTTATGTTTAGGATTTTGCAGGATCGTGGTCTTTCCAAACACCCCAACTTATTAAATCAATTACTTGATTTACAACCAAGTCATAGTTCCCCCTACCTAATTGCCTTTCTTGTGGATGTCTATGAAGACATGCTAGAAAACCAGTGTGACAACAAGGAAGACATTCTCAATAAAGCATTAGAGGTAAGCTGGTGGGACTTGGAGCTTTGCTTTTGGGCATCTCAGTTGGTCTGCCCGTGCCCCTGGGGTTCACACCCCCTTTCAGTTTGTTTACTTTGGGCTTTTTCTGGTTCGGGGCATCATGATCTGGAGAACATGGTGGTTAGCTACTAGTGTGTCTCTCTCAACATGATCTGAGTTAAATTATATTGTTGCAAAGGCCTGTGCCCTTGAGATCCAGTCACACATTTACTTCAATAAATTTGTTTTGTTTTCAGTTATGTGAAGTCCTAGCTAAAGAAAAGGACACCATAAGAAAGGAATATTGGAGATATATTGGAAGATCTCTTCAAAGCAAACACAGAGAAAGTGACCTACCAACAAATGCACAGCAATAACACCATCCAGAAGAACTTGATGGAATGCTTTTATTTTTTTAAGAGACTCTAAGCAGGAGTTTAAAGCTAAAGTCAGCATTCCCTTACCTGTGGTGTAACAGATGAATCACACAGGTGTTGCTTTTTAACAAGAGCTAAGTGTAATGTTCCTTGGGTGCTGCTGCTCTGAGAAATACGATTCTCACTCGCTCTGAGAAATACGTTTCTTTTAAAGCAAAGTAATAGGAGGGAGGGGGAATTTAAAAGTCCCACAAAGGAATCACTACTTTGGTAGTCCTATCAACATTTAATCTACTTGCTTTGCATCAGTAAGGAGTGCAGGGTACTTGGCTGTAGTAGAGTTCAGGTAACTGAAATTTGGCTCAGTAAGTTGGGTGTCTAGTTGTCCCATCAGAGCTGCCATGCCACACTCACAGTATGTAGCTATCACTGTAACCAACTAATGCCAAAACAATGGTTTTATAATAAAATCACAGGTATATCTAAAAGCAACTACCATGGTAGTTTGATTTTTTTTTAATAGCATTTAGTTATATATGAGGGACATTGTCTCAGCATAGGAAAACAGTTGAAGAAGAAAATACTTCTGTAAAACTGGAAAACCATAAACATAATTAAAAGAAATGTTAACTATGAAAATGTGAGTTGTTCTTGGCTGCAAGCAAAAGAATCCACTCAAGGTCTTGTAAGTTCATGGATTTATTCAGGTTGTAGATAGCTCACAGAGTAACTTGTTTCACCTTCTAGACGTGCACCCCAAAGCCATGGTATAGAACTGGGTTGTTACATGGCTGCTGCTGTGCCAGAGTCAGCAAGTCGGATGAAGAGTGAGGAAGCCACAGTCCGGCTGCCAGCTCCAGCACTCTGCCCCCTCTGCAGCTTCCCACAGGCACACCTTGTCCCTTCTGTGTGTGTGCTTCCAAAGGGAAGAAAGGCTCAATGTAGTGTACCTGATAATGAAGAACTTATTAGATGTGTACAACTTAGCTGCAAAGAAATCTGAAATGCCGCTTGTTCAGACAATATCAGCACGAACCTTTTCAGTGAACTAAAACTTGGTATATATTTTTCTTTTTCCCTTCCTTTCCTCTTTCCCCCATCAGTTTCTCTTTTGAACAGTTCCCCGTTCACAATATCTATTGTACATTTTGGATCTTACTTTCAGTTTCTAGCACAAGGGAAACAATACAATGTTTACACACGTGAGTCTTGGTTTATTTCACTTAGGAGTATGGTCTCAAGTTGCATCCACTTACAGAAGTGTCCAGTTTATCCTTTATAGCTGAGTAGTACGCCATTGTATAAAAAGAACACATTTTTTATCTGTTCCTTGGTTGATGAGCATTTGGGTAGTTTCCAAGATCTGCCTATTACAAATTGTGCTGGTATAAAGACGGGTGCACATGTCCTGTTTGGATGTTTAGTAGTCAGCTCTCTAAGCTGTGTGCCGTTATTCTCCAATTCGAGTTTGGAAATGTGTCAGTGTAGAAGCCGCTTCATGTCCACGCCTCCCTCGGTGCCGCTTGTAGTGCGGCTGCGGGGTGGGGCAGGCCGGGCCTGCGCATCAAGCTCGGATCCGCTCCACAGGGGAGGGAGCGCCTACTGCTGCCTTCCAGGTGCCCGGCATCAGCCACAACACCGGGTGGCCACACGGGGGCGTGCGAAGTCTAGGACGCTACAGCGCACGCGCTGCGAGCTCCACGCTCCGGCTCGCCACCGGCCGCTTCCGGCTGCGTTGGCGCATGCGCGGGCTGGCGGGCAGGTGAGGCGTATTGGACCTGGGGGGGGGTTCGGGGGACGAGGAGGGCCCCACCCACCTGCCCCGCGGCTTTCCGAACCCGCGGGACCGACGACCCTGCGTGGCCTTCACCGCGGGTTCCTGGCGGGCTCGGTTCCGCTCGCAGGGGCTGGTGGCCGGAAGTGTGCAGCGAGACTTGTGCTGCTCTTAACAAAGCAAAGCGCAGCCATTTGATTCCTCTTGTTGCTTTTGCTGTCTTCCTCGGCCTTGAACTGCTACCCTCTGCCATGTGCCGGAGTATGGACTGACACCTCCACGAACTGTGAGCCAAGTAAACCTTACCCCGTTTAAAAACACAAAAAACCTAAGAAACTCAAAGACGTAGCCGTTTATTTGGTGTTTTGCCTCCACCCTTTGCCCTTACTAGCACACAGAGTAGTTATCTTAATGTATCTTGCACTTTATTGGAAAAAGCGGAGTTGTAATGTAGATTGTGCTTAGCCACGCTAGTCTCTTTCTTCTTGTAAACTATTCTGTAGATTTGTAATTCATTTTGTTCCACTTCTCCTTTTCTAAAAACGTCTATGAGTATAGGGCCGTGCATCTCATCCCAAGTAGAAGCTTCCTGTGTCCGAAATCCTGTGTTTAAACAGTGCCTGAATTTCTCAGCTGGCTGTTTTTCAGAGCCAGTGTTTTTCTTTTTGTTATTTCTGGGCCAGAAAATTCTTCAACCACACAGTCTTATCCTGACCTCAGAACATCCTGCTCCAGAAATATACCTTAAAAAAAAATCAACCCTTATTGAAGTGGGCAAAAGCCATCTTTAAGAAGCTGTTAAGAGTCCTGTGTCATCCGTCATCAGGGTTCAATTCAGTCCAACGCCTGAGCATTGTTAAAACGTGGAGACCAGAAAACGTGGAGCTCCCATATGTAGTTTATTGTCCTTGACTAAGTCAGTTTACGTTTGACTCGGCTCTCTTGTGAAATGGGAGTAATGACGGTTATCTCTGCCTCACAGAACTGGTGTGAAGTTGGCTCTGAAAAAGACAAATTTCTGGATATTTTTTGCTGAATGAAATACATACAGACATCCATTTACAAAACAGCATAAGAACAATACAAGCAATACTGAATTACAGACAAGGTGACAGGAAATGAACAATGGTTGCTGTATTACATATTGATAACTTCAAAGCAGTTACTCAGGAAAAAAAATTAGACATGCAAGATTGATTAAATAATGAATCATTAACTGTTCCTTTCAATAAAATGATAGAAGTCAGTAGTACAACTATGTTAGCTATCCTGTATGTACATATATACGTAATTTCTCCTTTTTCTCTTTTACCTCATCCTAGTTGCTCTTTACTTTTGAGCATGTTCCTTTCATTTCACAATGTCTGTTATACCTCCTAATTTTTATTCACTCTTTCAGGTTCTTACACTACTGAGACAATACATTGCTTACACATGCAGGTCTGATTTATTTCACTTATGAGTATGGTCTCTAGTTGTGCCCATTTACCTATAAAAGTTTATCTTTATAGCTGAGTGATATTCCATTATATAAAAATGACACAATTTTTTAATCTAATCCTCAGTGGATGGACATTTGGGTTGCTTCCATGATTTAGCTATTACAAATTGTTTTGCTATAAACATGGGTGCACATAGACCACTGTGATACGATGTTTTCAGATCTTCTGGGAAAATACGCAGAAAGGGAACAGCTGGGTTGAATGGGACCTCTAGACCTAGTTTGCTGAGGAATCTCCAAACTGATTTCCACAGTGATTTCACCAATCTGCATTCAGGTGGGGCTTTTTAGAGTTGGCTGGATCTAGGGTTTGTGCTGCTGGTGTTAAGGACCTTATGCTGGGATTGATTCATGGTATGATGCTAGGGTTAAGGCTGTGAGTGCTACCTACTCCTAAGAGTGAGTAGCCTGGGTAAGATACAAGTGACAGAAAGACATGCAGGTTGCTTGCTTGCTTTTGCTGTCTTCTGCCTGCCATGAATTGTTTTTCCTTTGTGATGCCCCTTTGCCACATGCCACTCTGCCTTGGAGCCAACCAACTATGAATAGAAACCTCTATAAAACATGAACTACAATAAACATTTCCTCTTTTAACTTTGAGTGTCAGGTATTTTGTGTCAGCAATGAGAAAAAGTAACCAAGACAGAAAGTTTAGATAAAGTAGTGGTTTTGATGGGTTCAAAGCCAAGCATGATTGTTCATAAAGGAGTAAAGATCTAGTCTGGATTGTGAAATGGACCTCGGGGCCCTGTGTCCTTAGATGCTGCAAGGTTAACATAAATGTGCGGTATTATCTCCAGAAAATCACTGTCTTCTGACTTGGAAACGGGTCAAGTCCCTGTGCAGAGTGACTTTGCTCCTCCAGGGAAGACTGGCATGTTGCATTTTTTTTTGTTTTGTTTGTGGACCTGGGGTTGAACCCAGGGCCTTTGCACTGAGCTACATTCTGTACATCTTTCTTTCTTTTATTCTTTCTTCTCTCCCTCCTTCCTTCCCTCCCTATCTTTCTTTCCCTTTCTCTTTCTTTTTTTTCATTATGCAGTTTAGGCTGCCCTTAAACTCACTATGTAGGTAGTTCAAGCTGGCCTTGAACTCATGGCCCTCCTCCTGCCTCAGCTCCAGAATACTGGAATTATAGGAATGAGTTACCACACTCAGCTGAATTTTTCATTCTTATTGAAAGTTGAAGTGGGATTTTTGATCTTGATCATAAAGAACAGTTTCTCAGTAGTACAAAAGTAGTTCATCATTCAAAGGGGGTGGTTTGACCCTTTGTTGCAGCTCATTCCTAGGAGAAATACTGTTCCCTGTTAACTTTGAGGCAGGCATGATCGGTGTCTGTTATCCAGCTTGATGAATGATCATTTCGTGATCTCAGAGACAAGATGTAGAAGAGCCATCTTCCTAGTTTTTCCTGGCCCTTGAGTGAAGGGTGCATCCTCAGAAAGGTTTTCTGGGCTGCTTCATCTCAGGAGCTTCCTGCCCATCTGTCTTTTATCCTTGAACTTCCATCACAGGGTGCTGACAAACTTTTATTAGCTTATTTATTGTCTGCCTTCCTGTTAGATTTTCTCTTGAGTTCCATGAGGACCAAATGTATTGTATTTATTTGTGTGTCTGGCCAAGACTGGTGACAGAGGTGAAGGGAACAGATTGAGACCAAACAGGCTGGGGAGGATACGTGGACTTCTGAGTCTGCAGCGGTGGACGTGGCTCTGGCAATGGTGGCCAGCTCCCTATAGACTGCACTGTGGCCTCAGAGCCCCAGGGGCACCTAGGCTCCAAGAAGGCCCCTGGGAAAGGTGAAACATTTGGACTCTTACGAATCGTCTGTGTACAGTTACAATTTTTAACAAACCTCTTTTCTGGTGCTTCATGACACAGTGCTTTCAAATGGACCCAGGTATCTGGATGGAGACCTAGCTGGAGGTAGGACACTCCTGGAAGGTGACCTTCAAATTATGGCCGTCTCTGGCAAGAGGTGCATGGCACAGCTCCTTTGCGAGTGCCTCGGTGCATCCCAGTGCTGACACTCAGCTGGCACCCATGGAAAGGGCCATGTGTGTTGTGTTGGTGTGCTCATTCTACTTCCTAAACAGTCTCTGCTCCAGCACCTGAGTGACAGGCGTGCTCTTCCCAGGGTCTTTCACAAGGACTAGGCCCCATGCCCTTCCAACTCCCCGCACGGGCCGTGCAGTGGCTCCACTACAGACTCTGTTGTCTCAGGGTTACTTTCTGCCACGGTTACCCAAGTCAGCCTTTTCTCTGTCTCACCACTATAATTCTAACTCATTAACTTGCTGACTCTTACCCTGCACTATTGCTGGGGCCTTCTCATTTCTGAGCCTCTGTCTCTTCCACTCAAATTCTCCTTTCATACCTGCTAAACAGAGTGTCTGCTAATTAAAGATGTTCAGGGTCTGGGTGGGGGTGTAGTGTGTGGTTCAGTGCTCCCCCAGCACACTGGAGGCCCTGGGTTCCACGCTGAGCTGCAAGAGAACGGAACCAGAAAAAACCTGAACTTTATTTTACTATTTATTTTGTTGTACTGAGGATGGAACCCAGGGTCTTCACCCTGAGCTACATCCCTGGTCCTTTTTTGTTTTTTTATTTTGAGACAGGGTCTCACCGAGTCATTGAGTTGCCCACCCTGGGCTTGAACTTGCAGTGCTGCCCTTGTCTCCCAGAATACTGAGATGACAGGTGTGCACCCTCGTGCCCAGCATTTTGCTTTTATTTTACTATATTCACAAGTGTCTACTTGGTGTAAACTACTGTGGGTAGGACGAAGCTGTAGCTACAGACCCTGCCCCTCTAGCCAAATCTAATCTAAGTGAATCCCAACTTCAGTTTGCAGTAAGTAACAGTGACTATGGGAGCAGGTATCATTGGGCACTTGGTGTACACCCAGGACTCGGGACCCCCCTGCTCCTCACATCAACACCAAAGCTTATGGGGCTCGTGTGGGAGAACCGAGGGTGTGCGTCCCCCTTCAGACCAGTGTTGTCGGAACTCCCTTGTGCAAAGGACTGAGTTACAAGCCCTTGTCTCATGTCACCCTGTAGGAGCCAGCGCGGGACCGCACCATGGAAAGGAGACCCGCGGAAAGCAGGCAAGGCCTCACCCACAGAGAAGTGCCCCGCGCAGTCGGGCTGCTGCTCACCATGGCCCTCATGAATGCTCTCCTTTACCTCTGCCTCGACCAGTTTGTCAGTTCCCCTCGACGCACCACTGAGGGCCTTAGGCCCTGTCCCCACGGTTACTTCAAAATGGGACAGATGAGAAACTGCTCACCCTTGCTGTCCTGCCAGGAGCTGAGAGCAGAAGTGAGGCAGTTAAAGTGCATTGGGGAAGGAGCGGTGAAGAGAGTGAGTGTGGCGCTGGGGCTGTGCTGCCATCGCGGGGGGCCGTTGGGAGAGCAGATTTGCATTCTGTGTTAAGAGCCCTAAAGGGCAAGCTGGGCGCTGAGGCTGAGTGATCAAAGAGGATCACTGGAGCCCAGGGGTTCAATGCCAGCCTGGACAGTATAGCGAGACCCCCACCTCAAGAAAAAAGCCATGAAGATCTTTCCTCGAGCCTCACATCTGGGGCTATCACCTAATAAGATAGCCCAAAGGAAGGGCAAAGCTAAATGCATGAAAGAGTCCCGAGAACAGGAAGTCGGAGGGAATGGTTGGGTTGTGATCGGCCTCTCAGTGGGAGAGTCTGCAGCTGGTCAGTGTCGTTAGGAGCCCCGTGAAACAACGGAGAGTAATATACAGATGTATTATTTTCAACTATATGACTACATAGTTGGTATAAAAGTGCAAGGTGATAGTTGTGTAGGGTAAAGGGGGATTATAAACAATGTTTTTCTTTTCAAAATATGGGATTATATTGATTTTATTATGATTTTTTATTTGAAAAAAGACACCGCAGTGTGAATTCAGTTCGCAGAAGCTCCAGGAACTTTGTCTCATTGCAGCCAGTATGTGTTCTGCCATGTGGCTGTCGTTCAGGGAAGCGGGACCTCCTGGTCCGGTGAGCATCCCTGGAAGCTTAGACTGTTAAACAAAGGCAGCTTCTTTGTGAGGCTGATAAAGTAAAAGGCAATGAGAGAATGAGAAACATGCCTGTAGAGTCGCAGCTCTCCCCTTCCCTCCCTTCTGTTCTCTTCCCTCTTTCTCTCTCTTCCTCCTAGGGCCTTACTGCATCGCTGAGCTGAATCATACGGCCTAGCTTTTTTGTTTGACATAAACTCTTATTAAGTGAATGAACATACAAACAAATCTGTAGAATACTAGAAAATACCGTGACTAGCCTTTGAACAGCTGAAATACAGAAATGCTGGTACAGCCTTATTAGTGACCAGAGGAATATAAATTGTAACAGTAAAATGTTACAATTCATCCGTCGAATTGGCATAAATTACAAAGATTGGTAACAATGTGTATAACTTAGAGTGTTGAACATAGGATTCTCTCATAGGCTATTGGTAAAAGTGGGTGTTTTAACACTTTCCCAGGGTAATCACAATGGTATAGTAATCTATTTTCCTAACTTTTACTTGAAGATGTGCAGATGTATAGACATGTAAATATAAAGCTATTTTTTGTTCGTTTGTTTTTGAGACAGGGTCTTGCCATGCAGTTCTGGCTGGCCTTGAACCCACTATGGAACCCTGGCTCGAACTCAAAATGATCCTCCTGCCTCAGCCTCCTGAGTTTTAGGATTATAGGCGTGAGCTACCATGCTTGGCTAAGGCTATTTATAGCATTGTTATAAAAAGAAAATGGGACATACTGGAAATGTCCATCAAATCTTGGAAAATAGGTTGCATAAAAACTTAATAAAGGAAAAAAATCTTAATAAAGGGTTATACAAAAGTATAGGTACAAATTAAGAAAATAAATTCAATAGATAGCATCTATTCCCAGTTTTATGACTGTTATTAAGTTATATGTACTTTTTTAAAAAAGTTGATCATCCATACAACCTTATGTAGCTTTAAAAAGAATGATCTGAAGCCAGGTGTGGTGGTGCAGACCTATAATCCTAGAACTTTGGAGGTTGGGGTAGGAGGCTTGTCAAATGGAGGCCAGCCCAGGCTGTGTAGCAACTTAGTGAAACCCTATCTCAAAAATTTAAAAATGTATAAAAAAGACCTAGGGATGTAGCTCAGTGTGGAGACCCTGGATTCAATCTCCCAGTGTCACCAAAAGAAGGAAGGAAAGAAGGAAGGAATTGGGTGTGGGGGAACCTGTATGATCTCATGGGTAAGATTTCTGAGGCATCAGTTAAAAGAAAAAAACCAAATTATTTATATGGGTTAGAATCCCATCCATAATGTATGTAAAAGCATAGAAAAACTTCTGGGAGGATAACGACCAATTCACAGGTTTGGATTGGTAAGTAAAATTGGGAGAAAGGAGAAATACTTTCTTTTGTTTGTTGTTTTTGAGATAAATTCTTACTAAGTAGTCCAGGCTGGTCTTGAACTTGTGGTCCTCCTGCCGCAGCCTCCTGAGTGCTGGGATTACAATGGTGTACCACCATGTGGTCACTCTTCATTTCTCTGTAGTTGAATTTTTAAACAAGAGAACTGTTCATGATTAATTTTATACTTAAAAAGAGGTAAAGTACATTGTTTTCTCCAAATGAATATTTTAGAAAGTGATTGAAAGGCAACTAGAGGTTTCTGAGGAATTATTTTTAAAGAACATGTTATTTGGAGGGCAGCGATGTTCCCCCCGTACCACCAGCGCACACAAGAATGTGTTATTTGCAGACTTGTTTTTAATTTGCATATTTTTAACACTGGAGGTTTAAGATATCTGTGTGTGATCCCAAAGACTAATTATTCAATAATAAATAGTATGTAATAATCTGTCACTTATCTGAGGCCCCAACTGAAACTCGGTAGGAGTGCAGCAGGCTGGGAAGGGGTCGTGAGGCGGATAAACCTGCCTTTTGCTGTTGGTGTAGAGTGGCAGCTTCCGTAACATGATCATTGTTTTTATGTGAAAAAATGGGCATAGAAAACCAAACCCATTCACTAATGCTAATGATGATCCTGCAGAGCCGGTCTAAGTTAACAAAAAATAAGATTTTTGTATTAGATTAGAGTCAAATACCAAATTTAGGCACAGTGTGGTGGTGCATGATTCTAAGCCCAGCACTCAGGAGGCTGAGGCAGAAGGGTCAGTGTGAGTTCAAGGCTAGCCTGGGCTACAACATGAGCTCAAGGCCAGCCTGAACTGCATAGTGAGACCCTGTCTCAAGAAGACCAAAAAAAAAAAAAGCCCAGTTTGGTGGTGATGCAAATCTATGGGGAAAGCGTGTTTAATATAAAATACTAAAAATTCAAATTTTTAGAGAATGTAGTAATGAGCAAAAATGGCTTTTTTGTAGAAATTATGATACATAGTGAAATTTCTCAGATTGAAGGATTTCAGATCCTGAAAGATCTTTCTTTTGAGTGTGAAAGTGAAAGGTCCACTCTAGTTATCTAGGTTTTCTATGATGAACTTTCCTATCTAGAAGAAATAGAGTCCTCTTAATGCACCTCCATTTTATATAACTTTTTATTGGCCTATTTGCAGTGCTGGGACTCAAACCAAGGGTCTCATGCATGCTAAGCAATACTCTACCACTGAGCTATCCTTAGACTTTATGTAGTAATTTTGAGTTTTTAAAAAACAATTGAAATTATAAAAATAATATTTTTATTTTGTTTTTGTCTTTTTGAGACAGGTTTGCACTCTGTAATTCAGCTGGTCTTGAACTCACTTTGTAGCCCAGGCTGGCCTTGAACATGTAGCAATCCTCCTGCCTCAGCCTCCCAAGTGCTGGGACTACAGGCGTGTGCCACCAAGCCCAGCCTGTTTATTTTAAAAGAGCTGGAAAATACCAAAAAGTATAAAGGACAAAAATAACCCAGATTCTCAACATGGAAAGACAACTAAAATATTAGCGTATTTCCCTTTCGTTTGTATGTAATTAACCATATCTTATTTCATGCAGTTAGAAGAATATTACATAAATTCTTGTTAATTTGTAATGCAACAGCAAGCAGAAATTCTGAAATGGCGCCCAGGATTTGGTGGCAGATTTATTTTATGTGGACAGGCCCTGATGGGGATCATTCCCAAAATATCAGGCCCTCATCTCTGGTGGTCTAGGGCTTATATGGGGTGACCAAGCGGAAAGTACAGAGGCAGAATGGCCTGGGGATTAGTTGTTATAGTATGCATCACAATGACCAGCCACTTCTAAGAGACAAGAGTAACAGGAAGGTAACCAGAACTGTTACCTGGGCAACTAGGAAACTAAAGTATGTGAGGTAGGGGGCATCTTCTGCTACAATAATATTACTTTGTATCTACTGTAACTCCATAAGTATATGCATTATAGTGACCAATAACAGCATTGGTAATTCTGCCAAAATTTTTTTTCCATGTCTTCCTAGGTTCTAGTTTATGCTTTAATAAATAATTACAGGTTTTTTTTTGTTTTGAGTTTTTTTTTTTTTTTACTTTTTGAGACAAGGTCTCACTATGCAATTTAGACTGGCCTTGAGCTCACTTTGTGGCCTAGGCTGGTCTCGAACTCACGACGATCCTCCTGCCTCAACCTCAAGAGTGCTAGGATTGCAGGCATGCAGCACCATGCCCTGCTAATTCCAGACTTTTTATCTGAGAGCTTTACATCTTTTTCAGGCTATTGCTTTAACTGTTAAGTTCTTTTGATTAATGGCAAAAAGTTGGTTTCCAAAATGGCTTAGGAAGCAAGGATATGACTTGGTAGAGGGTCCTGCCCACTGTGTCTGAAGTCCCTGTTGACAGAAGGGTGGGGCAGGGTGGAGAGAAGGGACAGAGGGAAGGAGGGAGGACAGCAAAGACACAGCACAGCCAGGGATTTCTGACCTTAGAACCCATCTTTAAGCAAAGGGTCCCAAGTTCTTTCCTTAATTACAGTGCTCACTGCAAACTTGTAGCTAGCGAGAAAGGAAGTGCAGCCGGGGATGATGGCACATGCTTGTAATCCCAGGAAGCAGGGAGGTTGAGGCAGGAAGACGGCAAATTCGAGCCCAGCCTGGGCAGGTTAGCACTGTAGTGAGATCCCGTCTCACAATGAAAGATGGGCTGGGGATACAGCTCAGTGTGAAGACCCTGGGTTCAGTCCCAAGTATGGTGCAAAAAAAGAGAAAGAAATCCAAGGCAGTAATGTGCAGTTGCTCTTCTATCCGCTGTGCCCCATGGACAGCCCCAGTGTTTGTGTAGCATTCCAGGCCTTGCTTTTATAGCGGCAGTGTCACGGAACTATGTAAAATGTTCTCCTTACACAGAAACAGTCTTGTGCATGGTTCATTGTGCTGCCTTTGAAAGTTAGTGAGAACGAGTTAATGAGCGTTGTTCTGTGTGATGGGCTAGGTCTCTCACCCCCTTTCCCAGTCTCTCCTTCTAACCACCTTTTGTGCCATACAGGTTGGGAGCAATGTCCCCTCCTGGGCCTGCATCCCCCTGCTGTCTACATCAGTGTTGTAAATCCTGATCATCCTCTAAGACTGGCTGCCCTAAGCTTCCAGCTGATTATCGGCACCACACAAGAATCAGTCTGTTCTGCCCTTCATTTTTGTTTTTTGAAACAGGGCCTTACTGTGCAGCCAGGCTGCCTTGAACTTACTCCATAGCAAGAAGTCCTGGCCTGTTGTGCAGCCTCAGCCTGTGCCGCTGTGCCTGCCTGCACCCTGATTGCACTTGCCCTGTTGAATGTTGTGTGTATTCATGCGTCTTTACAACTAGAGTAAGTGTGGCTCTGTGACTGCAAGGGCTGAGTCTGTCTTCTGTATCGTACTTGCCACTTGGAAGACAGCGTTTCTTGGTTCACTTCCAGTGTAAGTTTAGGCTTGCCGTCTTTGTTTCAGGTGTTTCTGTCAGAATGGAAAGAGCGCAAAGTTGCTCTCGCACGGCTCACCAGTCTGCAGATGAAGGACGATTTTTTCCATGGACTGCAGATGCTGAAATCTTTACAAAGCAAACACATCGTCACACTGCTCGGCTATTGTGAGGAGGACAATACTATTCTTACTGAGTACCACCCCTTAGGTTCCTTGAACAACCTGGAAAAAACACTAAATCTTTCCAAGTACCAAAATGTGAACACATGGCAACATAGGCTGCGGTTGGCTATGGATTATGTTGGCATCATTAACTACCTGCATCGCAGCCCCCTGGGCACGCTCGTCATGTGTGACTCTAATGACCTGCCCAAGGCGCTGTCACAGTACCTGCTGACAAGTAACTTCAGTATCGTAGCGAACGACTTGGATGCCTTGCCCTTGGTGAACCACAGCTCCGGAGTGTTTGTGAAGTGTGGCCACAGGGAGCTTCATGGGGATTTTGTGGCCCCAGAGCAGTTATGGCCCTATGGAGAGCACATGCCTTTCCGTGATAACCTCATGCCCTCCTATGATGAGAAGATAGATATCTGGAAAATCCCAGATATCTCCAGTTTTCTTTTGGGGCACGTTGAAGGGAGTGATATGGTTCGATTCCATTTATTTGATATTCATAAGGCCTGTAAGAGCCAGATTCCTGCAGAAAGACCCACTGCACAGGATATTCTGGACACTTACCAGAAGGTTTTAAATTCTCTTGGAGGTACTGTGCCATCCCAGACAAGAGAAATGCTCTAAAAACCAGTGCAGTCCCTGTGGGCTAGGGTTGAAGGACCCAATGAAGTCCCAGACGGGGAGGTGTTTGCTTGGACTTTGTGTTTCCTTGTGTTTTGCTCTCGGCTATGTGTTTGTACTCTGCATCCACCTGCAGGTTTGAGTGTAGCTGGGAGCAGGTACAAAGCAAGAGCAGACCAGGGCAGCTTTCATCTGATTTTTCCTTCTGAAGCCACTGACTTCCTGCTGAAGATGCAGAGAAGCAGTAAATCTACCCAATGTTTGAAGGAAGTAATAAAAATGTAGCTGTAAAGAGACTTCATCCACCCAGACAATTGAATTTCTAATATGTTTATGAGAACTGTATAGAGAAGTTGTTTTTGTTCATTTTCAATTGTTATTTTTATTAGTATGTATGTACAGTGCATAATTATTACACTGACCATGAGGAGTTACTCTGTGAACATAGCACATCTTATGCCCCCTTCGTCTATCCTCTGTCCTTCCCTCACACCCTCTCGCACCAGTCCCTTCTCGTTTGTCAAAAGGCTATCTCCTTGTTTCCTGCTATCTTTTATTTTGCTCTTTATTTATAATTCAGGTGTTTCATAAAAGACAAACCGTGTAAGCTTTTGTATCTGGTTCCTTCACATTAAGGTGTCACAGTGCATCCATTTTCCTACGGATAACGCAAGCTCATCCTCCTTTATGGCAGAGCAGCACTTCATCGTGTACAGGGCCGCATTTTCTTCACCCACTCATCTGTTGTACAGCTTCCTTTCCCCACAGCCTGGCCAGCACTTATTATTTGATTTCTTGGCATTCTTTCTAGAGTAAGATGGAATTTTAGTGTTTTGCATTTCTTCAGTGTCCAGTGACACTGAACATTTTTTTCATATATTTATTGGTCATTTGTACTTCTGAGATGTGTTTGTTTTTTGAGATTGAGTCTTACTCGCTTTTTTTTTTTTTCCACTTGTTTTTGGGAGGGCAACCAGGTAGTCCCTCCCTAAATCTATTTACTTTTTTAAAGAGAAAAGAAAACAAAATAACAACCAAGACAAAAAAGGAGCAACATATTTATTCATCTGTAAAAAATGATAATCTTGACGCTTTTATAGGAAAATGGATGTAACTAGAGACCATAATAAGTGAAATAAATTAGACCTCTATGTGTAAACATCGAACTATCTCCCTAGTATAAGAACCTGAAAAAGTAAATAAAACCCAAAAGGTATAGTAGATACTGTGAAAGGGAAAGAAGTTGCTCAAAGGGAAGAAACAACTGGGATGAGGGAAAGGAGAAAAGAAAGAAAGAAAAAAAGGAAGGTCTCACTGGCTTTGAACTCTCAGTCCTGTCTCAGCCTCCTAAATGCTGGGATTATGTGCACTGCTGTGCGTGGCTGAGAGATTTTTAAATGGCAGAGAAATTATACCACTGGCCTTGGGTAGTGCTTTGATATTCCTATTTAATTAGGTTTTCTGTATTCACAGTTAATTGTGAACAGTTTTAATGAACAAATGTCCCTTGTGACTAGAAAGCGTCAAGCCCTTTCACCTAAGGTGCATGATTGAATTTTTCAAACAGTTCTTTCCTGTGGCCCTGTCATCCTTACCTGTGTGGGGAGGGGTGGCGGTTGCACACTGGGTGTCACTAATGAGATGTAAAGCTGGAGACCTGCGGCAGGGTTGCAGGGGCTTGGGCCCTCCTGGGAGCATGAGCAGACCCATACTGGCTAGGAGTCACTGAGGCTGGGCCTGCCGGGCTCTGGCTTAGCAGGTCTGGAGTGGATTCCACAAATTTACTTTCCTGACTGGTTCCAATTATACATGTGCTGCTGGTTGGTTTATGGACATCTTTTGGGAAGTACTGGCCTTGACTCAAGAAGGTGCCTCAAGCACTTTTAAAGGGCAGTACATCAGTATTCTGTTTACAGGATTATCCTTGTTCAGGGTAGCTTGTCAGTGTGCAACTCAGAGCACTCCTTTTAATTTAGCTTTGTTACAAAAGCTCTACCATAACACACCAGGTGTGTCTTTAACACTAGGGTGAAGGATAATAACGTGTTGGCAAGAATATGAAATAAGTGGAACACTCAGAATGTTGTTTTTGGGAAGGTGGCCATATGAGAAAATAGTCTGGCAGCTCCTCAAAAGTTTAAAATTGAGTTGTGTAGTTCCACAGTTCTACTCTGAAGTATATAAGCAAGAGAATAGAAAGCATATGTTCACACAAAAATGGATGTCAGCACTATCTGTGAATGTTCATAGTACAGTTGTTCACAGTAGACAAAAGGCAAAAGCCAGTAATAGTGTACACCTGTAATTCAGCACTCTGGGAGGCAGGAGGGTCATGAGCTTCAGCTCAGCCTGGGCAACTTGATTTAGCAAGACCTGCCTCAAGAAAGGGCTGGGAATGTGGCTCATTGTGAAGGCTCTGGGTTCAACACCAAATACCACAAAAAAGAGAAAAAGAAGCAACCAAATGTCTATCATACAACAAATAAGCAAACTGGTATAGTCATACAATAGCATATTATTCCACCTTAGGAAGGAGTGAAGTTCTAACACATGCTACAACATGAGTGAATCATGCTAAGTGAAAGAAATCACTCAAAGACTATATGATTCCACTGATATGAAGTGTCCAGAATATGAAGATTAATAGGTCAGTGTCTTAGTTACTGTAATTGCTGGGACAAAATACCTGCTACTCAAAAGTTAAAGGAGAACAGGCTTATTTTGGCTCACAGTTTGTAGAAGTTTCAGTCCATTTTTGGTTGGTTTCAAAGCAGAGCAGAATGGTGGAGGAAAGACAGACTATGGCTGGGCAGGCAGGAAGCAGCAGCTTTCTGCTCTGCCTTTTAGTCCATTTGGCTATAAGCCTTTCACTTGGTGGTACTCAAACCCAGCATGGATCTCTGTCTTCAGTAAGTCTGTTCAGCCACACTCAGAACTATGCTAAACCAATCAGTAGGCCGATCCAGTACCACCCATGATCCAGTCATTCCTAAAAGCACCCCTGATGAGTGTGTGAGGCTTTGGGGGGGTACATATAGATATAAGCCATAACAATTAGTGTTTTCCGGGGGGTAGGGTGCAGTTGGAGAATGGAAATTGACTTCCTGAGTGCAAGGGTTTTTGAATTATGAGAACATTTTGAAATTATAGCAGTGATGGTTATACAAGTCTGAATATACTGAGTAGGCCTGAATCATGTAAAAAGTGAAAAACTTATGGTATGTGAATTATATCTCAATAAAGCTGTTAAAAATATCTGCCACAAGGCTGTGAACCCCTTATGACCCTTTCACTTGATATAGACTGTTCTTGTGTAGAGTTAATAATTTTTATTATTCTATTCATGTTGTATTATTTCAGGGTTTTTCTTAGCATTTGTACTTTGTATTGGAGCAAAACTGTCAGTTTTAAATTAAATTGTTTTTAGATACAGTAAAAAAATAGTATGATACAGGGGAAGGGTCATATGCTAGCCATGTGTTATAATCTCAGCTCAGTGCTATGTGGCCTCAGTCAAGTCCATTCCCTAAAATGAAAAAGTTGGTGGCAGTATTTTCCAAGTTTTGGTGCACCTCCCTAAACTCTCACTGATGCTTTGTGATATCAGGGCCAGGAACTTGACAGGATCCTTACTTGTTGGGGTTACTCTGCTTGTGCTTGTGAATAATTCAGTCCCAACAAAATTGCAAAAAGCATGAGAGAAAGTCATTTTCACTAACACCTTGGTGGAGTATTCAGTACTCATATGACTTGCTGTCTTGCATTCATAGGTATTATCACAAGAAAAAGATGAGATGAGTGAGCTATTCTCAAAGTGTTACCCAATACTCAGTATCTCTCTCTGCCTACCGTATTCCAGGGGCTTAAAAACATTTCCACTCTAGGGGTTATAATGTACCTTCACATTTTCTCTGTGATGCTATAAACACTCATGATTATTAATAGAAAGCTGGTTCCCATAGCTCTCCAAGAGTAAAATCTTGTACAGTGGTACCTTGGTTGATAATTCTTTCCATGATTTTGCTCAAAATGGAATTGGTCATGAACTGAATCAAATTCAATGATTAGATTCAATTTGATCTTATGGGGAAATTTGATTTGGTTCATGACCAGTTAGGTTTTTAGCCAGAAGTATTGAAGAGAATGAAGTTCATAAACCACTCTATTGTGTTTCCCCTTGTATTTGAAAAACCAACACTGCTCATTTTCAGTAACTATTATTCTCAGGTGACTCTTGATTACATAAGAGTCATTTAAAATACAAAATCATACTTTTCATTGTGTGTGTTTGTGTGTGTGTTGTGCTGGGATCAAACCTAGGGCTTCACCCATACTAAACACATACTCTGCCACTGAGCTACATCCCTGGCCTTTCTTTATAATACTTCGTGAGGATAAACAGGATGAGAGGTATAATTTAAATTCTTAGGAAAGCAGTAGTTTAGAATCTAAACTCTTAAAAGTCAGCAGGAGAGTACTGAATGCAAGTTTAAAATGTTTACTTATGCATAGGCACTGGTCAAGATTTTGCTACGTGGACAAAGCAGCATCTGAGCAGCCTTCTGAGTGCAACTCTTGGCAGAAAGCTTAAGGGACATTTCCCGAAGAGAGGGAGCCATTGGAGCAGCCTTTGCAACGGACCTTTGCCTGGGTGAAGTGGTGGAAGGGCGTTTCTGCCCAATCCCAGCTGTGCAACTCGGACCTCACTCCAGTGACAAAGGCCCACCGACGCTGACATCTAAGCAGTGCTGCATTCCGTGCCAGCTGGGTGACTCGGACCTTTCTCCAGCGACGGAGGCTGACCTGCAAGGACACAGGAGCTGCGACACCGTTCTCCTCTGAACCAGAGACAAAGGTAGACTACAGCAGACACCGGGGTGGCGCTGCACTTCCTGCCTGTGCGCGGGCTGTGCAGCTGGGACCTTTAACCAGAGACAAAGGTGGATTCACTCAGACACCTGGGCGGCAGGTGTTTCACCACTTGCCTCCCGGCTCTGCAACTAGGACCTTTCTCCAGTGACCTGCGACGCCACATGAGCAGTGTAACCCTTCCCCTCTGGTAAGCTCCACACCTTAGAGTTAGGAAGGAAATCCAACTGGGAGGGCCTATCCCTGCTGGTGGTTGAGACCTGCAGAGTGGAATCAGCCTCAACCTCTGGGGTCCTTGGGGTCGGGAGGAGAGCCCTGCTACCCCCTGACCAGCTACCTGAGGAACCTGAAACAGAAGCCACTGCCTAACCACCATAGGCTTCAAGGCTGAGACCCACACTCTTCCCGTCCACACACTGGACACTCAGGTACCGAAGCCCAGCACTCGCCCACTATAGCAGTTGTGGTCTGAGCCAGGCACCCCAGCATTTGCCTGTGGTGACTGGGCCCAGTGGTCCACAGTCTGCTACCACCCTGGGTTTAGTTTAACATCCGGGTAAACTAAGGTCCCTAGAGTCCTTCCTTAGTGAGCTGCTTGGGTAGTCAGTAGCTCGGCACCAGTCATCTGACATTCAAAATGACAAAACAAAGGGGCACAGTCTTACAACACAACTTCACCCAGAACAAGTACAGGACACAATGACATAGAAGTAGGAAACCACATACCTGAAATTGCTGAAATGATCATATCTGCAGTAAAGAAACAACTCCACCAAGCCATAGAAGAGATTAAATCTGAAATACTCTCTCAGGCAAAAAATGAAATGAAAATAATGAAGAAATGCTTCACACATACAGAGAAGAAACAGATAAGAGACTGGAAGATCAAAGGCAACAAATGGAAATGTTAAATGAGCAATTGAGGAATGAATTAGAACACATGAAAGAGTCCCAGAAAGATCTCCAGGAAATGAAAACTGGCATTGAAAGCTTGAAAAACCACTTGAATGAATCTGAAGATAGAATTTCAGATCTGGAAGATAGCCTGAGAGCTAATGACCATGAAAGGAAGGATCTCTTAAAGTCAACAAGGAACCAGGAGAAAACAATCCAACAGCTGCAAGATGAAGCAAAGCGAAATAATGTGGGAGTAATAGGAATCAGTGAGGCAGCAGGAGGCAACACAAATGACATAAAAAGAATATTTGGAGAAATAATAGCAGAAAATTTCCCAAGAATGGTAAAAGAAACTGATGTGCAGGTAAATGAAGCATATAGAACTCCAACGAGCCACAACCCAAATAATACCACCCCCAGGCATATAATAGTCAAGATCCCAGATATGCAGCAAAAGAACACACTATTAAAAGCCGCTAGAGAAAAGAAACAGATCACCTATAAAGGAAAGCCCATCGGAATCACAGCAGACTTCGTAACAGAAACCATGAAATCAAGAAGAGCTTGGAACGAGATATTACAGATTCTCAGACAAAACAGCTTCCAACCCAGACTGATGTATCCTGCAAAACTGTCCTTCAAATTCAATGCAGAAATAAAATATTTCCACGACAAAGACCAACTGACAAACTTTATGAGTGCCAAACCAACATTACAAAAAGTACTGAAAGATGTTCTAGACGGAGAAAAAAGTGACCACAATCCCAAGAACAACAACAGAAGGGAGCCCTTAAGCAGAACAAGAAATTAAATAGCAAAAGTAGGAAAGCAACATCAAGTAAACAGCATGACAAGAATAAGCCAATGTATAACAGTTATAACCATCAATATAAATGGCCTCAATTCACCAGTCAAAAGAAACAGACTGGCACAGTGGATTAAGAGACAAAAATCCCACAATATGTTGTACACAGGAAAGACACTTCACTCAAAAGGAAATCCACACACTGAAAGTCAAAGGATGGAAAACAGTTCTCCATGCAACAGGTCCCCAGAAAAAAGGAGGGGTAGCTATTATGTTTGCAGACAATGTAAACTTGAAACCGAAAACAATTAAGAGACAAAGAAGGCCACTATATACTGCTTAGAGGAAAGCTGCAAGAGGAAGAGATAACAATCGTAAACATGTATGCACCAAATACTGGAGCACCAAACTATGTAAGGCAAATGTTAACGGACGTAAAAAACCAAATAAACAATAACACTATTGTAATAGGAGACCTAAATACCCCTTTGACGCAAAGAGACAGGTCAACTGGACTAAAACTCAGCAAAGATATAACAGATCTGAACCAAATGTGTGAACAAATGGACTTAGTAGATGTTTACAGAGTGTTCTACCCCACAACACCAGAATACACGTATTTTTCAGCTGCACATGGGACTTTCTCTAAAATAGATCACATTCTAGCCCATAGAGCATACCTACCTAAATGCAAAAGGATTCAAATTATCCCATGCATATTATCTGACCAGAGTGCAATGAAATTGGAAATTAATGACAAAGGAAATTCCAAAATCTTTATACATACTTGGAAATTAGACAACAACCTCCTGAATAACCAATGGGTCACAGAGGAAATTAGAGAAGAGATTGGAAAATACCTACAAACAAATGAAAATACAAATACAACTTATAGGAATCTGTGGGATGCAATGAAAGCAGTCCTCAGAGGGAAATTTATAGCAATGAACTTACACAGAAAGAGAACAGAAAGACAAAAAATAAATAGCCTAATGTTGCATCTCAAACGTTTAGAAAAAGAAGAACAAGTCAAGCCCAAAGTGCAAAGAAGGGAGGAGATTATAAAGCTTAGGGCAGAAATTAATGCAATTGAGATGAAGAAAACTCTACAAAAAAGTGAATCGAAGAATTGGTTTTTTGAAAGAGTAAATAAAATTAATAAACCTCTAGCCAATCTTATAAAAAAAAAGAAAGGAGAGAACTCAAATTCATGCAATAAGGAATGAAAAGGATGAAATCACTACAGATCCTACAGAAATGCAAAAGATCATTAATACCTACTATGAGAATCTTTACTCCAATAGGATAGAAAACCCAGAAGAAATCGACAGATTCCTAGAAATGTACAAATTACCAAAGTTGAACCAGGAAGATATAAATATCCTGAACAACCCAATATCAACTAATGAGATTCAAAATGTCATTAAAAACTTACAAAGAAAAGCCCAGGCCCTGATGGATTCACAACAGAATTTTATAAAATGTTCAGCGAAGATTTAATGCCAACACTCCTCAAACTCTTCAATGAAATTGAAAAGGAAACAATTCTCCCTAACTCATTTCTGGAGGCAAGTGTCATACTAATACCAAAACCACAGAAGGACCCAACCAAGAAAGAGAACTATAGGCCAATCTCCCTAATGAACATAGATGCAAAGATACTCAATAAAATACTAGCAAATAGAATGCAGTGAATCATAAGGAAAATCATACACCATGACCAGGTTGGATTTATTTCAGGAATGCAGGGATGGTTCAATACTCGCAAATCAATTAATATAATACGCCATACCAATAGAGCCAAAGACAAAAACCACATGATTATCTCAATAGATGCAGAAAAAGCTTTCCATAGAGTCCAACATGCATTCATGTTAAAAACCCTAGAAAAAGTAGAAATAGATGGCCTCTACCTCAATTTAATCAAAGCCATCTATGACAAACGAAAAACCATCATACTAAATGGGCAAAAACTGAAAGCTTTCACTTTAAAGACAGGAACAAGACAAGGATGTCCACTGTCACCACTACTATTCAATATAGTTCTAGAAGCATTAGCCAGAGCAATTAGACAAGACAGAGAAATAAAAGGAATACAGATAGGAAAGGAAGAAGTAAAACTATCGCTATTTGCAGATGACATGATACTTTACATGGAAGACCCCAAAAACTCCACAAGAAGACTCCTTCAATTAATTGACAAATTCAGCAGAGTAGCTGATACAAAGTCAACACCCAAAAATCAATGGCATTCCTATACACAAACAACAAACAGACTGAGAGAACAATTAAGGAAACCATACCTTTTACAATAGCATCCAGGACAATGAAATATTTAGGAATCAATCTAACAAAAGAGGTAAAAGATCTTTTCAATGAAAACTACAGTACTCTGAAAAAAGAGATCAAAGAGGATCTCAATAAATGGAAAAACATTCCCTGCTCATGGTTAGGAAGAACCAACATTGTGAAAGTGGCCATACTACCAAAATTGTTGTACAGATTCAATGCAATTCCCATTAAACTACCATCAGTGTACCTCACAGATCTAGAGAAAACATGCCTTAAGTTCATCTGGAACCAGAAGAGACCCAGTATAGCAAAAGCAATTCTGGGACACAAGGTCAAGTCAGGTGGAATCACAATCCCTGACCTAAAATTGTACTACAAAGCTACTGTAATAAAATCAACTTTGTACTGGCTCAAAAACAGACCTGAGGATCAATGGAACAGACTGGAAGATACAGCCATGATCACAAATACACTCAGCCACCTAATATTTGACACAGGGGCCAAACAAGGCCACTGGAAGGAAGATAGCCTCTTCAATAAATGGTGCTGGAAAAATTGGCTTGCCACTTGCTGAAGACTGAAAATAGACCCAAGTCTATCACCATGCACCAAACTTAAGTCAAAATGGATCACAGATCTCAATATTAAAACAGAAACACTGAATCTATTGGTAGAGAAAGTAGGTAAAAATCTTGAAGACATAGGAGTAGGCAGAGAGTTCATGAACAAAAATGAAACCGCAAGGGAAACACTTCAAAGAATCAATAACTGGGACCTCATCTTACTGAAAAGTTTTTGCACATCTAAAGAAATCACCAGCAGAGTAAAAAGAAAACCTACAGATTGGAAAAAAATCCTAACTGGCTGTCCCTCAGACAGAGGCCTTCTATCTAGAACATACAAAGAATTAAAAAACATGAACCTGTCCAAATTCAAAGACCCAATACTGAAATGGGCATCTGAGATGAATACACACTTCTCAGATAAAGAAATACAAATGGCAAATAAATATATGAGAAACCGTTCTACATCTTTAGTCATTTGAGAAATGCAAATAAAAACAACATTGAGATTTCATCTCACCCCAGTAAGATTGGCCAGCATCAAGAAATCATCCAATAACAAATGCTGGCGAGGCTGTGGAGAAATAGGAACTCTGCTGCACTGCTGGTGGGAATGCAGACTGGTGAAACCACTGTGGAGATCGGTTTGGATATTCCTCAGCAAACTAGGTCTGGAGGTCCCACTCAACCCAGCTATCCCCCTTCTGGGGATTTTCCCAGAAGATCTGAAAATAGCATATCACTGTGATATATGTGCACCCATGTTTATAGCAGCCAATTTGTAATAGCTAAATCATGGAAACAACCCAAATGTATATCCACAGAGGACTGGATTAAAGAACTGTGGCATTTTTACACAATGCAATATTATTGAGCTGTAAAGAAAGACAATCTAGGGGCTTTTATAGGCAAATGGTCACAATTAGAGACCATACTCGTAAGTGAGGTAAACCAGATGTGCATGTGCAAACAGCGTGTAGTATCATTAGTGTAGGAACCTGGAGGTGAGAATATAGATTGGGAGATATGAAGGGAGACTGCTCAAGGGTAGAGAGCAATCGGGATGAAGGGAAGGAGAGGAGGAAGAGGATAGCTGAGTAGGTATGTATGTATGCACGGGAGGGCTGACATGGTTGCACTGTTGTCTCATGTCATATTGATGTGGGAAACAATTGGTGATTAGTTGTTTGATCAACCTTTTATGTCTATTTGTATTGTCCTGAGTATACACTTTGAAGCTACCAATGTGTAATGCAACAACTGTTGTCAATCCCCTGCCACCTGTAGTTCGGTTTTTGTACTGTTCTTGTGCCACTGTGTGTATGTTTGTTGGTATTTTTGTTCTTTTACTTTTAAAATAAAAAAAAAAGATTTTGCTACATGGAACTAACTCTTTGGGAAGAAAATTAGGTTCATTCAACTGGCAACATAGATCTTGTTTTGAAAAAGGGCTAGAGATGTAACTCAATGGAAGAATAGTCCTAGGTTTGATCCGCAGTTCTACAAGGGGAAATAAAGCATTGCATATTGAAATAATAAAGCCTCTGTATAATAAGCTAACAACTAACATATTCAGTGGGGAGAAGCCAAAGTCTTTTCCTAAGGTCTGGAGAGATATACTTCACCACCCTTTTTCAACATATACTAGAAGTCCTAGTGAGACAGGGTGGTGGCATACACTTGGGGAAGATGGTCTTTGAGGCCTCCACATAGGCACAGTTGGGCTTATGTTCCATTTTCTAAGGTTTAACTATTGTTTTCCTGTTATCAGGTAGTTTCTTTAGAAATGGCTTGCCAATTAAACATATTCCAGGTCATTCTTGCCTTGAACAAAGAATTGGATGAGACAAGGCAAAAACAGTTTCAAAAGTTTATTTCAAAATGAAGGGTGAAGGGTTAAGGGAAAAACTGGCTCTGCAGAGTGAACTTGGGCCAAAGAAGAAAAAGGATGAAAACAAAAATTAAAGTGCACTCTGGGCAGAGGGTGGGCTACTGTGAAAAGTCATGGTACTGGGCTCCTTGTGGCATCTATGTCTTTATATGCTGTCCGTATGTCGTGGGAGCTTGTGAAAAGTCCTATATACGGGGTCCTGGGAATTATTTGACATTGCCCTGGGATCTTGTAATTGACAGGTCCCAACTCAGCTTTGCCATGCCCTCCCTTCTATAACATTTCCCCTTGAGAGATATAAATCTTATAATTGTTTATGAAGTGCTGAGGGAGTGGAGATCTATGTCTTCTGTAACTTTTTTAAGCTAGAAGGGGCTGTATACCCTACACCTCCTAGGCGTTCTGTGCTCTCCAACTACCTTGGGATGCTGTGGCTTGCTGGCTGAGTTGAGGAAAGAAAAATCTGTCAGAAAATAGTGAGAAAAGTTAGTAACTGTCAAGCTGCCTGTTTGATGGGAGAAAGAAATTTTACTATTAGCCCAAATGTGAGGAGCAGGCCAGATTTCCACACTTCCTGCAGAGAAGAATGTATGTCAGAGAAACATGTTTATATATACATTATTAAGAGTCTGAGAGCCTGGCCTTAGCATAACATTGCTTATCTGTAGCAGTGCCAGAGTCTTGCAGTTTGAAGAGAAATTTCAGGTCTTCCCGAAGCTGACAGAAATAGCTTTCTCTTTTTGGGTGATCTTGTTTTTTAGACAGTTCAGGTGGGACTAGTTCTAATGTAGAGTGATGAAGCCAGTTGTCTATCTGTGCCACTTTTACTGCAGTGGGTGTGGCAAGTCTTACTGAGAAGGGGCCTTTCCACTGTGGTTTTAACTGGCGTGCTGGTGTTTCTCCTTTCCAAGTTTACACAAACATTTAGTTCCAGGGCAGAGACAGTGGGTGGTCTCTCTGGGCTAGGACCTGGCAGGACTCTATTCCTGTACATTTGGATAGCCTGTCGTGCTTGGCACAGATGGGTGAGATATTACAAGAGCCTCATGGTCTCTGAGTCTACTAACACATCAGAGGAGAGAAATGGCCTTCCACATAACGTCTCAAGTAGGCTCAAACTTAGCCCAATTTTGGGCGTTTTATGAACCCTAATGAGTGCTACCGGTAGCAATTGGAGTCAGGATTAAGACATATCTTGGAAAAGTTTTTCCAGAGCTTGCTATAGGTCAGTTTGGCTTTCTCTACCTTTCCAGAAAATTGAGGCCACCAACTGAAATGCAGGTGGCACTTTATTTCTAAAGCCTTTGCCCTTCCCCAAGTTATTTGGGAGGTAAAAGATCACTCTGGAGAGGCTGGGATAGTCCACATCTGGTGATGATTTCTTTAAGAAGAAACTTGATTACCTGGATAGCCTTTTGTGAACTGGTAAGAAAAGCTTCAATCCAGCCTATAAAGGCATGAGTTAGGACAAAAATCTGTTTAAATCTTCCACATACGGGCAATGGGCAAAGTCTAGTTGCCAGTCCTTTCCAGGGAATTCCCCTCTCCTCTGTACATGTTCTAATAAAGGAGGCAGTTTGGGCTTGTCCAGGTTATTGTAGCTACAGACTGGGCAAGCTTTGCAGGGCTGTCAAGTGGTTGCTGCTAGTCCTAGTCCTGTGAATACTTTAGTGGCCATTTTCACTGTAGCCTCTCTTCCCACATGGAAGGAATCACAAAGTGTTTTTATAGCCTTTCACTTTGTCTTTTGGGGAAGGACCAATTTGTTCTCCTAATATCACTTCCTCTTATACTAAGGCCCTTTCATCTTACCGGGAGTATAGACTGGTTTTAACTGAAAATAAGGCTAGAGGCTTGGTGTGATCTCATGCCCAGTCTCTAGGTTCTTTGCACTTAAACCTTTTCTTTGGTTATACCTGGGTCTTTTCTTAGATGACGTAGGTGGGCTTACATGTTAGTAATTGCACAGCTGTAATCTTGTGCTTCCTTTTTTGTCTCTCCTCTGGGTCCTGATCGTTGAACACAGCAAGGGATGTGTCCAGCAATTGGGCCATGTCTGTGGCCCCATCTGAATTTTTTTAAACTTAGGCCAGATATCTGGGGCTGATAGATGAAAAGATGTGCCACTACAGTTTTCTCTCCCTGGAAGATGCATCCATATTCGTATACTTCTGAGAGGCTTCTGTCAATTGGTTATAAAAGACAGCTAGGTTTTCCTCTGATTTCTGTACGATCCCACTTACTTTACCTGTTTCTGTTCTTTCTTAGAAGGGGCTGGTCACTGTGATGCATATTATAAGAACCAATCCCCAATCAACAAGCCATTCTGCCTCTGTATTTCCTTCTTGCTTATCCCATATAAGCCCTAGACCACCAGAGATCAGGGCCTGATATTTTGGGAATGATCCTGACCAGTGCCTGTTGACATAAATAAATCTGACTCCAAATCCTGGGTGTCATTTGGTGTTTGTGATTGAAATTGCAGTGGTACTTTCTGTATCCCACGATATGATTTTCTCAGTAGCTAGTCACTATTCAAAGTCCTCAGTCTTATTAGAATGTAAGTTTTCAAAGTAGGTATAGCGGATCATTTGGATTTCTTCAGAATCCATTGTGATTTCACCCTTTTCATTCCTAATTGTGTGGATTTGAGTCTTTTCTTTCTTTTTTATTTTTGATGATGTTGGCTAAGGGTCTGTCTGTTTTATTTAATTTTTCCCAAACCAGCTCTTTGATTCATTAATTTTTTTGTGTTCTTTTAGTTTCCAACACATTAATTTCTGATCTGATTTTTATAATTTCCTCCCTACTATGTGTTTTTAGTCTAGTTTTCTCATCTTTTCTAGAAGTTTCAGGTTCACCATTAAGTTGTTTATTTGCACCTGCTCTGTTTACCTGATGTGGTATTTGCTACTATGAATTTCTGTTGTAGGACTGCTTTCACTGTGACCCATATGTTTTTATATGTTGTATTGTCATTATCATTTAATTGTAGAAATTGTAATTTCTTCTTTAATTCCTTCTGTGACCCATTGGTGTTCAGGAGGATGCTATTTAATTTCCATGTGTTTATGTCATTCTTGTGGTCTCTTTTGCCATTGATTTGTAATGTTGATGTTTTGTTTAGTTGATGTATTTGTAATGGGGGAGTATTGAGATTCTCCAATGCAGTTGTTTTAGTGCTTATTTGATTTTTCATATCCATTAATATTTGTTTTATGTAGCTGGGTGCACTGGTATTTGCTGCATATATATTTATGATGATTATCTCTTCCTCTTTGATGGTCCCATTTACAAGGATGTAGTGACCTTCTTTTTCTCTCTTAATCAGTCCTGGCTTCAAATCCTCTTTGTCTGCAAATAGAATAGCTGCTCCTTTTTCCTGGGTTCCTGTTGCATGGAGTATTATTTTCCATCCTTTGACTTTCAGTCTGTGAATTTGTGTTTGAATTCAATGTGTTTCTCGTATCCAGCATATTGTTGCATCTTGCTTCTTGATCCATTTTGTCAGCCTGTTTCTTTTGATTGGTGAATTGAGACCATTAACATCGGTGGTTATCACTGATATGTACTGGCTTATCTTTGTCATGTTATTTTTCTGTTGTTGGTTCCTCCCCTTTTTTTCCCTTCCCTCTGTTTAATGGTTTGCCCTGCCTGGTGGGTTCCTTCTGCTGATTTCATGGAATTGTAGTCCGTGTTACCTCTTTCTAGAATGACCTTGAAAACCCTTTTGAGTGTTGCCTTGGTTGTCATAAATTTCCATAGTTGTTCTTTGTCATGGAATTTTCTTATTTCTCCATCAGTTTTGAACGATAGTTTTTTGGGGTGCTCAATCTGGGTTCAAGATTGTTTTCCTTTAGAACTTGAGCCAGAGAGATAGCTCAGTGGCACAAGTGCCTGCCTGGCAAGTGCAAGGTCCTAAGTTTGATTCCTGGTACCAAAAAAAAAAAAAGAAAGAAAAAGAACTTGAAATACTTTATTCCAACCTCTCCTTGACTTCAGGGTTTATGCTGAGGAGGCAGGTATGATTCTGATGGGCTTTCCTTTATAGGTGATTTGTTTCTTTTCTCTAACAGCTTTTAAGATTCTATTCTTCCATTGAATTTTTGAAATCTTGACTATGATATGCTGGCTGTAGATTTTTTTTTTTTTATCATGGCTAATTGAAGTTCTATATGCTTCACTTGTTTGTATGTCAAATTCTTTTTGTCTGCCAGGGAAGTTTTCTGCCATGATGTCTGTGAAGTTTTTTTATTATATCATTTGTAGTATCTTCTACTTTTCCATTGAGTCTTATCAATCTTTATTTTTTTATTTTTTTAAAAAAATAAAACTACAAAAACATATTAACAAACAGACACCAATTAGCATAAAAAATAGTACAATCACAACTGATCTATAGACAAGGTGACACGGTCTCAACAGTGGTTATTGCTTTATCTATTGGAGTCTTATCAATCTTAAGGTATTCTTTTGTGCCTCATCTAGCAGCTGCTGTATTGATTTCTCGTGGTCCCTTTATATTTTTAAGAAATATTTCTTTTTGCAATTGCTAACCACAAGCCTGTCCTTTATACCTAACATCTTGTCCTCATATTGGCTTAATCTGTTTTGGACACTTTCAGTGGAATTTTTATTCTGGATATCTGTTTGAATCTGCGATATGGATTGCATTTTTCTTATGCTAAGCATTCATGACTTGCATCATTTTCTCAAGCTTCTCTAGTTTTTTGTCTGTCTGCTCTAGATTCACTAAGCATGGTTTTCATAGCAAACACCATCTCTGAAGTTATCTGAGAAATTACATCTGATTTGATATTTTCTAGAACCTCATTCAATTGGTTTGTTGTTACTACTTTAGAGAGGCCAGGTGGGTGGCTTTCAGATTGTCTCACCTAATTACCTCCTGGGTTTGTCTTTGGTGAACTGATGTCAAGGGTTACATCTTGTTCAAGTGTCTTCTCATTTTCTTTTCTTTTTTTTTTTAAAGTTTAATTTCTGGGGTGATGCTTGCAAACTGCCTGTGGTGGGTTGCTTTGTTGTTAGTATTTAGAACTCTTAGGAGATGACTACTTTTCTGAGGTATCTTCCAGGTATAGCTGCTTTTTGGGTTTTGAGTCTGTTTCAAGATCTTACATATTCAGTTTGTTTGGGATGAGAAGTTGCTACTTGTTCCACCCAGCCCCTAGTTCTTTGGCACTGTGCCACATTATTTTCTGTGACCCTTAGTCAATCTCAGCCTTGGAATACCAGGAAGAACAGCTATTTAGAACAATTATGTCACTTTGGACTATAATGGTACAATCAGCAGTGGCAATGGAATCAAACACATTCTAAAAAATTACAAACTTAGCTAACAATTAATTTGCCACCACTAACTGTATGAATTAGATTTGTGGTTACACAACAAAATCTAAAACAAACCACAAAATTATGTGCAGTATACAAGTCCTTAATATGTCAATTTTGCCATTAGGGGTTAAAAATTTAGAATGGGCTAGGGAGAAAACAGAGAAGTGGAAGAGGAAGAGATTAAAATTAAAGCTGGAGGACAAAGGAGGATCATGCTAACTTTGGAAAAGTGGTGCAGAAGAGTGGAGGGAAAGAGAGAAGGACGGGATAAAAAGAACAGAACAGAACCACAACCACAAAGTGGCTGGAAGCCATGTTCACACTTATATAAAAACAAGATCAAACAGTGAAGGAGAAAAAAAAATACAAAACCTCAATAACAAAAAAGAAATGAGAGATGGGGAGAGAAATAAAGAATGAAAGAACAAAAGAAAGAAAGGAAGGAAGAGAAAAGGAAAGAAAAGAAAGCAAGGAAAGAAGGAAGCAAGCAAGAAAGAAAAGAAAGAAAAAAAGAAAGAAAGAAAGAAAGAAAGAAAGAAAAGAAAGAAAAAAAGAAAAAAGAAAGAAAGAAAGAAAAAGAAGAAAGAAAAGCAAGCCCACTTTGAAGTTTGTCTCTGCTGTGGCAGACAACATTGTGGAGACCATCCCTATGCATATTGATTCTTCTCAGCAAGCCAGCAGCAGCTTTTCGGTAGGGTGGTGGATTATCTCAGTGAGACTGCACCTTCTGTCTGAGACCAAACTCATTGGCCATCAACCGTCAGCACACCTACCATGGTCCTGAACCCAGCTGGGAGCCACTAGATAGAGCCTGCAGCCACTCTGAGTTCTGATCTCAGTCATCCCCTCTCCAAGATGGCTCCCAGCCAATCATTCTCTTGTGTGGGACTACTGAGCCCTTAGCACTCGCTGCCAGCTAGTGAAATCTTTCATGTCCACTGCTCCCCTGCACTGCTGCATGTCTCTGTGGGGACTTCTGGGGTCACCAGCAGTCACCATGTGTCTGCAGGTTTGGACTGCTCCTCTCGTGCAGTGAGTCCAGTCTCAGGGAGAAGGTACTGCCAGCTATCTCCGTCCTTTTTGTTGAAGTTGCTCTCTTCACTCTGTCCATGGACTTCAATTCACACTTCAGGTCCTTCCCACATCCCGGGGACCCATTTCCCTCTTTCTTATGTTCCATACATTGCTATGTTCTAGGATCTGGACAGTGACTGTTGGAGAGGCTCTTTCTTACCACTCCACCATCTTGATGCTCAATCCCTTGGCTTTTCTTTGGTGAATTTTAATTACATTTTCAATATCATTGCGTGATATGGGGTTATTTAGAATTTTTACATTTTCATTTAGTTTTTGCAAGTCAAATGTGTCTAGGGATCTCTCCATTTGTTATGTATTTTCCATCTTATTAGAATATAGGTGTACAGAGTAAGTATTAATGACCTTTTCAATTTCTGTAGGATCTGTAGTGATTTTCCCCTTTTTATTCCTAATTGCTTGAATCTGTGTTTTTTTCCCCCTTTTTAATGAGATTGGCTAGTGGTTTATGAACTTTATTAATTCTTTGGTTCTTTGTATTGTTTCCTTAGTTTCAGTTGCATTTATTTCTGCTCCTATCTTTGTAATTCCTTTCCTCATTTGAGCTTGATTTTGGGTTTGACTTGTTATACTTTTTCAAAAGTTTGAGGTTAAACATTAGGTTATTTATTTTTGCTCATTCCGTTTTGACGTGAGCATCCATTGCTATAAATTTCCTTAAAACTGCTTTCAATGTGTCCCATAAGTTTCTATATGGTGTACTGGCATTATTGTTTAATTGTATGTACAGCTTAATTTTGTCTTTAATTTCCTTTGTGACCCATTGGTTATTCAGAACTGTGTTGTTTAATTTCCATGTGTTTATGTAGTTTTTGTGATTTCTTTTGTTGTTGATTTCCAATTTCACTGTGCTCTGATCAGATAGTACATATGAGATGATTTCATTTCCTCTACATTTACTGAAGCATGTTTTGTGGGCTAATATATAATTTATGATGGAGAGTATCATTTGTACAGTTGAGAATTATGTGTATTCTGATGTTTTGGGTTGAAACACTGTAGACATCTGCCAAGTCAACTTGTTCTCAGCCTTGTTTTAATGCTCATATTTCTCTGTTGATTTTTTTGTCTAGTTGATCTATCTACTTGTGAGAGTGGGTTATTAAGTTCTTCTACTACAATTGTGCTAGTGCTTGTTTGGTTTTTCATGCCTGTTAATATGTTTTATGTAGTTGAGTGTGCCAGTTTCTTCACATGTATATTTATGACTGTTATCTCTTCTTGTAGTTTTCCCTTAACAAGTACATAGTGACCTTCCTTGTCTCTTATGATCAGTTTTGACTGAAAGATTATATTATCTGGAAATAGGAACCCCTGATTTTATCTGAGTTCCTGTGGCATAGAGAATTGTTTCCCTCCTTTGTGTTTTAGTTTATGAATTTCTTTTTGGGTTAAATATGTTTCTTAAATGCAGAATATTGTCAGATCCTATTTCTTGATCCATTTTGGCAGTGTATTTGCTTTTGTTGGTGAGTTGAAGCTATTTACATTGATGGTTGTAACTGATACGTATTGGCTTATGTTTTTCATGTTATTTTCCTGCTGTTGGTTTCCAGTCTTTTCCTCCTGTTTAATTGTTTGCCCTCCTCAGTGGCTTCTTCTATTGATGTTTGTGTATTTGTGCTCTTCACTATCTCTTTCTAATATATCCTTCAGTGCATTTTGTACAGCTAGTTTGTTGCTCATGAATTTCTTCAGTTCTTTTCATGGAAGTATTTTATTTCTCTATTGATTTTGAAAGGTGGTTTTGTGAGGTACATAAATCTGGGTTGAAGATTATTTTCTTTTAGGGCTTGAAATATCTCACTTTAGGCTTGCCTTGATTTGAGGGTTTGTGTTGAGAAGTCTGGTAAGAGTCTAATGGGATTTCCTTGATAGGTGATTTGTTTCTTTTCTCTAGCTGCTTTTAACATTTTGTTTTTGTGTGGAATTTCTCAAATCTTGATTATGATATGCCTTGGTGTAGATTTATTTTAGTCATAACAATTTGGAGTTCTATATGCTTCATTTATTTGTATGTCAAATTCTTTATCCACGGTTGGGAAGTTTTCTGCCATTATTTCTCTGATTTTAATGATTTTTGTACTGCCTCAAATTTTCTCATGGATTCCATCAATCTTATGTTGTTATTGTTTGCTTCACCTTGTAGCTGTTGGATTGATTATTCATAGTATCTTACTATTCTAAAGATATCTTTCTTTTCTTGGTTGCTGGTCACATTCCTGTCTTCCAGATCTGATACTCTATCCTTGCCTTCGTTCAATCTGTTGCATATTACTTTCAGTAGAGTTTTTAATCTCCTGGATTTCTGTGTGGATCTGTTTCATAGATTCCATTCCTTGTCTGTTTTGGATATTCATGGTTTCCATTATTTTCCTTAGCTTCTCTATTTGTTCATCTATGTCTGCTTTAATGTCTTTCACTTTGATTGTCATTTCTTTTTGCACCTTAGATATTATTTTTTCTTTGGCCTCTTCCATCTGTTTTTTCACTTTTTCTGCCATTATTTCAGAGTTTCAGTGGTTGGATTCTGATTTTCTCTATCTCTTTTTGTTCTGCACTTGTCCTTGGTGGACTGGGCATTTGAGGTTGCATTTCTCTTTTTCTTCTTGTCATTTTCCATTTTTAAAACTGTATTTTGTCTTCTGTGTTCATGCTTATAGATTTCTTATGTTAGATAATTTTATCCTTCATATGTAGGTTTTCCTAGGAGATATCTATTGCTCAGGTTGTCTTCTAGATATAGGTGGTTCTTGGTCTTTCTCTCTATCCCAAGAATCTACCTTCCCAATATATTAAGAATGTCGAGTTACTATCAACTTGACTCAAGGCCTGTTATTTTGGTACTAGAGTATGGTAATAGTTATGACCCCTTGTAATTACAGTGTTGTCACATAGGGGAGAAAAACTGATAACAGGTACCACATCCTGGTTAAAGTAGTACACTAAGCAATAACAATAGAGGCAAGCATTGCCTGGCTACTGACAGACTGTGATAACTATTAGGCTGATTCCTTTAACTGTAGGAGCAAGTTCTATCATTATATAATATAATCCAACTTATATTTGGAACTTGTATGTACATTTTTCCACTTAGTAGAGTGATTGTATCCTAGTGTGTGTGGGGGGAGTTAAGCAGGATAGGGGGTAGGATGGAGAGGTGGATGAGGTTAATGTAGTAGGAGCAAGTGTGGAGGCATAGGATGATCATCTAAGTTTTGGGTAATTGTAGGATACAAGAGGAAGGGATTGGAAGAGAAAGCCTAAGAGTATTGAAGTGAGCTAGAAAGAGAAGAGACCATGTTTGTTCACACAAAAATGTCCTAAAATCAAGTGAGATATTTGACAAGAGAGAAAGAGGATGCGTAGAATAATACAAAGAAAAAATTTAGAGATCTAAATCATGAACAAGAGGTTGAAGAAGGTAGAAAAGAGAAGTAAAGGGAAAAAAGGAAAAAGAAAAAAACAGGAAACAAAAATAATCACACATGGAAAAAGCAACAACAATAGAGAAAGAAAAAACAAAACAGGACAAAACAGGACAGAGAGAAAAAGAGAGAAAGGGGGGGGGACGACAAAAATCCCACTCTAATCCAGCTGACTACCAAGAGGAAGGCCCATCAGATAGAGAAAAATAAAACTAGTGAGATTCCTCTAGTGTGTACAGTTGTGTGGTCAGTCCAAGTCTGACCCTGAAATGTGTACTGTTTTCAAGATTCCAGGTGGATTTGTGCTGTATGCAGGTCTGACATTTGTCTCTGGATTTGGGGGATGGAATTAGTTTTCTGTAGCTGCAGTTCTCCTGAGCCATTTAAGGAAAAAATAAAGAAGGAAAAGTAATAAAGAGGCTAATAACTGGTTAAAGCACATGCAGCAAGTTCAAGAAAGAAATTTTTTGAGCTCAACAATTTCTATGTCTGTTTTTGGCTCTTTGGAGATTTCTATAGAAAGACCCTTTACATAAGTTTACAGGGGAAACAAACTCATTAAAATATTACCAGTCGATGACTGACAGGCTTGAGGTTTACATAAAAATACGTCCTAAATTTGATAACATAAAGGTTACATATAATTTAGGTTAATATGTAAATGTTTCTGTATGTTAACTTTCAGGTATATTTTATCCTCCAAAAATTCTACTTAAGTTGGCTTAATAAATAAACACTAACATCTGTGGGGAACCAGTCAGACTGCTTCAAAGCTCAGGGGCATCCAAGGACACCCAAGTACATGACCCTGCTTGTCTGTCACAGGTACACAGTAGGATATAGTTATGTAACCATGATCTAGCACACGTAAACACACATGTCCTGGTTACTGTATTATGTACGGAAGTAAACATGAGATAACAACCTGTATAAGAATTATACGGTAAAGGCACAGGTGACTCTTGCTCTGACTTGTGTCTGTGTACCATAACTTAATTGTTTTCCTTGACCAAATATAATGTATATTATAAAAAACTGGGTTAAATAACCGTGAGTTATCCCAGGCTGATCAGGCCTGCAATCTCCTAAGTGAGTGGATGGCGAAGGTGTAAATAAATGAGACAATGGAATATGATTTCAGGGCTTCCAGGAGGGACTAGTTCTCTTCCAGCTTCTATATTCTCTGAATTAAAGACTTTTCTGCCTCACTCATATTTATTAGGTTTACAAATAAGGGAGGGGGAATACTGAAGAAAATGCAGGAATCTGGGCAGGACTTGGGAATCCTTTCAAGGACTTCTCCAAGTAATATTGTGTTAATTGAGGAGAACTATGTAATCTCCAGGAGGGCCTTCACAGCAGAGGTGAGATGCCTTCAGCCATAGTCTCCTTCAAGTTAATAGGGGTAGGAGCCAGGCATCCTTGGCTGTGGTCACCTTGTCCTTGAGGTGTCACAGCATCAAAGGCCAATACAGGCCTCAGCAGTGACCAGTGACTCATAGACATTCATTTACTATGAATCAGCTGCCCATCTGCAGACAAGGTGCCTAAGCCTCAGACAACTCACAAGTAAATATGAAAATCCAATTGGTTGATATTAAATCCTGCTCAGAGCCATTTTGTAGTGGTCCCCAACAATATATAGCATTTAAAAAGTGTTATCTGTTATGATGGGTCATCCAAAATAATTGCTTTTGGCTATAATTTAAAAGATTAAATTTTCTTTGCCTAAAACAAAATGGTTTTCTACAAATATTGAGATGTTCTTAGTTAAACTTACAAAAATAGATTTAACAGTAAAGGTTCTATATTTTAATAAAATAGTGTCTTGTGTTCTCATTGTTAGGCTTTTGGTACTAAAAAGTGAACTTCAAGAGTTAAAGAATATTTAAATATTAAACTATAAAATGCTTTGAATAATCAGACCATGATTGGTTTAACAGCTATCATCTTAGTTTATGACATAATATTTGGATATATATATATATATATATATATATATGCTATACTATGAGTCTAAGCTTTAAAGTTAAATTTATAGAGTTATGACTACATGATTTAAACACATACATAAGAAGTAATTGGTGCTTTCTTTTATAAAATATATCTTTAGATCTTAAACATATAAAATGATCAAAATCTGACATGCAGGAAATTTCCTTTGCTTTCTGCTTTGCTGAGAGTTGTATAAGTATTGAATTTTGTCTAATGTCATCTTCTGTATCTGTTAGTCAGTGGGCATATAACTTGCTTTGGCAATAAAATATGAGTGAATGTCATAGGCATCTCTTCTGGGCAAGAGCTTTAGGAACTAGTGTAGGATTTATGACAGTACAGGTACCTATACATTGTCTTCCTCTTACAGTAAAAATTTAAAGTAGTCCATTTTTAAGACAAAGTGGCTAGCTCTGAGTGGAAAGTACTAACAGATAAACTTGCCTCCCAACTTATGGACATGATAAACCGCAAAGTCCATGCACCTGGAAAAGACCTAAGCAAACAGTATGTTGAGGCAAAGATAAACAAACAGGTAAGTCTTTGTTGAGAAATATAGATGTAAGCTGGAGAGGGAGAGAAAAGAATACTCTATAAGGAAATAGTGAAATTTTGGTGATGTTTGGGAAGATTGTGTATCTCACAGTGCTCAGCCAATGAAGAGCCAGGGGAGGGATCTGCACATTGCCCAAGTGGCTATACTTGCTGTAACCTTACTGGTTCACCATACTCTTGTCCCACCTCATACCCGTCTTGTGATTTCCAGCTGGATCATATTACCTAAGCAACTATACTAGTAATCTTATTGATTGATTATAGTTCTGTACCACCTTGAACCCACCTCACCTCATGGCTTTGCTCAATAAACACCTTTGAGAACTGGGTTGGTGGGCAACCCACATTTTAGGGCCCCTTCTGTCTCTCTCTTAGATAGAAGCTTTCTTTTGATAAATTCTTCTCATTCCTAACCTCTGTTGTTCCTAGAATTGATTTCTCGATTTTAGAGAACACCAACTCCGTGTTTTGGACATCTAGTAGGTTGGGAGTTACATTTCCCTTACATTAAAATCACAACATGGGTCAAACTACAATCAACCTACAGCAGTGTAAGTATAGTCACTTAGCTAGCATTGATCCAATAGGGGAAAAAAGCACATAGCAAGGGTATATGTAAAGAAAAAAGACATTTCTGCAAAGGTTTGGATCCAGATGTTCTGGTTGCCCCCTTGCCCAGGTGTTCGATGCTATGGTTTGTGTCTGCATGTCCCCTCAAAGCCTCCTGCAGTCGTGGGGCAAGCTTTTAGAGTTCATGATTGATTCATGGTCCAAAGTTGGAATTATGGATGTGAATGCTATACCTGCCCTGGGTAGATAGTGTAAGGGAGGGAAAGAGGCTGCTTGCCACTCCTTTCCTTGTGTTCCTGTTGCTTTTGCTCTCTTCTGCTGCCCCAAACTGTTACCCTTGGCCACGTGCCACCCTGCCTTGGCGGTAGCCAGGTATGAACTGAAACCTCCACAAACTGTGAGCTAAATAAACCTTTCCTTCCTTCATTTTGGGCATCAGATATTTTGTCCCAGCAACTGAGAGAAAAGTAACCAAGACAGAAGCCTGCCTGGTTTCACCGGACAGGGTGGTTCTAACTGCTGTTTACCTCCGCGGAGTCCTGCAGGCCCAACTATTGCATCTCCGTCTTGGGGCCTGGCTCTCTCCAGATTCGCCTGCAGCCACAGTGTTTGGGCGTCTCCTACCCTGTGCTGATTTCCTCAAAGGCCTGATCCCTCTCTGATTATATGTTAATTTCTATTTAACTTTGCTGTCTATAATATTCAGAATGTTTACAGCGTCACTCCTAGGAACAGCTGTGCTTTAAGTATTATTGTATACATCTTATCCATGTGATAGTTTCCCTGGGTACACAGCCAGAAATGGTCTGCAGAGTGCTCGTCCCTGGGGACATTCAACTTCATCAGAGATTGGCAACAGCTCTCTGCTTCTGGTTAGTAAATGCTCTGGGCAGGGAATCTGCAGCCTCCCTGACCTCAGTATTTCCGGGGACAGGGGAAGGAAGACTCTAATACCCAAGTGTACCAAGGACTACAGGCAGCTGTTTCTCTCCCGGAGATCAAAGAGACTCTGTGCTAAGGACAGAAACTTTTGCCATTTTCCTCCTCTTTCTACTGGTATGGATAAAACTCAGGGCCGCACTCAAGCTCAGCAACCGCCCTGCAACTGAGGTACTACTTTACGGCCCTTGGCTGAAGCCGTGAGCTTTTCGGCCCCGCCCGTGTCCCCGCCCCGCCTCCAGGGCCCTCGCCCCGCCCCGCTCCCCCCGCCCCAGGCTCTGGGCGGCTGTATGGCCGCTGAGGACTGGCGCCCTGCTGTGGGCCACAGAGAGGAAGGAGACGCGCTGCGGGCGCCGACAAGCGGCAAGCGGGATGATGGAGGCGCGGGGCGCGGCCTGGTCTCCGGCCGCGCTGCTGCTGGCCGCCGTGGTGCTGGGCTGCGCGCTGCGGTCCCCGGGAGACTCCCCGCAGCCGGGTGAGCGGGGGCGCGCGGGAACGCGGGCGGGCGGCGGGAGCGCGCTTGGCTGCAGTCAGGCCTGGGCTCCGCGGGAGCTGAGTGGGCGCCTCCTTAGGGGCGGTCGCCGAGCTGCGCAGCCAAAGGTGGAGCCTTGGGCCTCGCCGGGCCCTGCTGGACCCGAGTTAGACCCCAGTGCGCTGTGGGCCGCGGTGGGCGGAAAGACGTTGAGCGCCCCCGAGGCTGTCGAACTTGCTTGGACCCGAACTCAGGAGGGGCGGTTGTGCCTAGGAACGCCTCCGCTGCTTCCGTCCGTCCATCTGTCCGCCCTGCACGCTTGGAGGAGGCTCCCTAGGACCCTAAAGGACCACGCATTTCTGTTAGCCGCCCCCCAGCAGGTGCTTTGGCCCGGGGCTGGTGACCCGCCCAGTGTCGGCCCAGCTGGGCAGAGTTAAGGAAGCGCCTACCGCGGGGCGGGGAAGGAAGGGCAGGGGGAGGTGGGGAAGGGGAGGAGGTGGGGCCGCCTGCCCGCCCCCTGCCCAGCCCGCCTTGCTGCACCAGGTGCCAGGCGCCTTGGCACCTGTGTGAAGTGTAAACTGCCACTTGTCAATCGAAATCTTGTGGGAGGAGAAGATGATGAGTTTTTAAAAAGTGTCTCAGCTGACTTTACCACCATTTAGTAACCGTTATTTTGGGAAAAGGTGATTTGTAAGTAGTAGGAGAGCACATACTAGCGTTCTTAAGAGTTCCACCCCCACGAACCTTCCGGAGGCTGAATGCAGAGGACAGCCAGGCCTCCGGTGCCACCTGAGCCCGTGTTTAGGCTGGACAACAAACGCCGAAGAATAAAATATGCCTTCAAATATGCTTAGCAAAAATACTCAGGAGCAGAGAGCTACAATGTTTGGAAATGAAATAAAGATCTGATTATACAAGCAGCACATTTACCCCACACTACTGAAAGGTGACTTTATAGGGAAGGAGAGAAAGAGATTATTCTTTGATCTATAACGTACCTTGAATATTACCTGGTATTTTTTAGGTCACACGAGTGGGAAATTGGTAGCTTTTTCAGGTTCCATTTAGAGGGTTCTTTTTTTTTTTTCTTTACGGGGATTGAACGCAAAGCCTCACATGTTCGCGGCAGACGCACCAACCCTGTGCGCTACATTCCTAACTAGAGGTCTAGTTAAGTCCTCTGTGTTAACCACAGGGCCCCCATTTAGGTAACGCAAAGGAGTAGAAAGAAAGGTGCCCATACCCCCTGGACTTAGAGTCACAGTTTCTAGCTGTGGTTTTCAACTGTGGCTGCACATTAGCAGCACTTTGGGAAGTTTGTTGTCGATTGGGGGCGGTGGAGGGGGGGGGCGCTTAAAAATCCTACTGGTTAGGTGGGTTCTGAATTGGTTTGGAGTGAGCCAACTTCATGTTGGCGTTGTTTTTCAAGCTCAGCTAACTTTGATATTCAGCGTGGACTAAGCACCTCCCAGAGAACATAATGTAGTGAGGGCAATGAAGGATTTTCCAGATCAGAAACTCACACGGAAAATCTGAGCCTAAAATGAGAATCTTACTCTTACCTACTGTTAAAGACTCAAAAATATCTAAGAGTGAAAACAGTTACTGTTGCAGCTTTGAAGGGAAGGACTGATGTATAGAAAAAGTACAAAGGAATAATTTTGAAAAGGAAAACCATCAAAACTAAACAAAGGAAATGAGAACAATAGTGTAAGACATTTATGACTAAGATGAGAAAGGATTTAATATTGTTGCTATTTAAGGAAATCATATAAATGCTTAAGACCTCGAGGATTAAATGAAGTGTTTAGATAAATATTCCGCTAGTTCCCGTGGAAGAAAAACACGTTAAACGTTTGGAAAATATGTTTAAATTTGCTCATCATTAATTTGAGCTGATGGTTTCTATTCAAAGTGAAAAAAAGAAAGTGGAAAAAAACAACAACAACTAAAAGGCTAATCCTGGACTAGCTCCTAGGGAACAGATATGGTTTATCTCAGCCAACTCCTAATTTAGAGGGTAGGTACATGCTTAGACTGATATGGGCTTAAATCTAGGCAAGTTGGTTGATCTTTCTAGACTTCAGATTCTTCATCCCAAAGTGGAGACATCCCTGTGTCAATGGTACGTGCCTATAGTTCATAGCTGCATTGGAGGCTGAGGCAGGGAGATGTCTTGAACCCAGGAGTTTGAGCCCAGCATGGGCAGTATTCGGAGGCCCCCTCCTCAGGAAAAAAAAAAGGACATCAAGAGCTGTTTCCTAGGGGGCTGCTGGGGCTTGGCACACAGTGTGGTTATTTGTGTTGCCTGGGAATCACCACAATTATCCTTGTAAATCAGGATCACCAAACTGGAGAATAGTTTCACAGTGCATATGAGAAACTGTTAAATTGCTAATTTTGGTTAAAAGTTGTATTTCTGAAATACTAGTTCCCTTTCATTTCAATATGGAACTATGTGAAAAGAACACATTCATTTCAGATATATGTAACATCATTTGTTATAAAGAAATAGGAAATAGGGAGATTTTAGAAATAAGGTTACATGAAGAAAGAAGAAACAATTTTTAACAGTATTTAACTAGGATACTCCCATCATGAAGTAGCTCCAAGTTTCTTGCTCATGAATCATTTTAATGATCATTTATCGAGCACTACACATATCATCAAGTTTAGCCTTCTCGATAGTTCTATGATTATATACGTCCTATGGCCCCTACTTGACTGGCAAGATGCCTGAGGCAAGGCGAGATTCAGATTTAAGTTGATTTAATTTTGAGTCTCTACTCTTCGGAAAGCTGTCCAGAAGGACATCAAAGAATAGAAAAAATGATAGGTAAACTTTCATCAGTCTAGAGAGTAAATTTGGTCTGGTAGCACACACCTGTAATAACAAGTGTCTGGGAGGCTAAGGCAGGGGGATTGCTGTGAGTTTGAGCCCAGCCTGGGCTACATTCCGAGACCTTATCTTAAAAAAAAATCTAGAGAATAAAAAGCTTCTGTGGATTATGTATTGTATAGTTTGTCCTCACTAAGATAAAAATAAGGGATTTAACCTGGCTAAGTGAACAATTCCAGAATTAACTGTTTAGGTGAGTTAATGAGGAGCTTCCATATATTACAAAGTAAAATAGACCAAGTTCGTACCTTTTTAACTGTTGTTAGTTTCATTTTTTACTAGTTTTTTTTGTCTTTTGCTTAGAGGCTAGTTGATAAGTTATTTTCTCTTACACAGAAGATCACTACAGAATGGCTAGTTGGTGTAAATGAGCCACTGTTCTTTAACCTCAGATACCAGTTCACTTTGTTTTTCTACCGAATTGCCAAGGTGTAACTTTAGAGACCATGTCATTTTTTTTGTGTGTGTTACTGGGTGTGGAACCCATGTGCTGGGCAAGTGCTCTACCAATGAGCCACATCCCATGCCCTGAGTTTGCATTATCTTTATGCCATCCTAAGAATATCATATAGCAAACTGGTGACCTGTATGCTTGATTGGATACCAGAGCAGTGGCTTTTTCTGCCCTTCAGACTGAGATCCATAACATCTTCATTTCCTGTTTCAAATCTGCTAAAAGGACATTCAGAACACCAAACTATAAGTGATAGAAAATAGAACTCCTCAAACCTGATGTACATCACCCAGGGATTCTGCTGACTTCACACTGTGAATAGATGGGCTGGAGTTTTGCGTCTCTTAATAGTGAAGGCTGAGCTCTGAGCCTGGTGATGTAGTATGAAAGTTGGGCCAAGGGCATAATCTGAGTCTTGTGAGTTTCATCTGTAAAATGGATACAATATGCAAGAGGTGGTGGTGTATGTCTACAATTCCAGTACTGTGGAAGGCTGAGGCAGGAGAATCATAAATTCAAGCCCAGCCCGGCCAACTTAGTGACTTAGTGAGACTCTGTCTCAAAATAAAAAAGGGCTGGGAATGTGGCTGAGTATGAAGGCCTTGGTTTCCATCTCCAGCATAGGGAAAAAAAATGGACAAAATACATAGTTCATGAGGTGGTGATTATTGAGGGGAAACTACTAATTCAGAGCATATCACATCTTAGCACCTGCTGAAAGTACATAGTCCTCTTATACACTGGATGTGAATGGTGTTGACTGAATCTTTGCTTGTAATAGAGACATTTGTGCAGAAGGGGTCCTGTGTGTGTGTGTGTGTGTGTGTGTGTGTGTGTGTGTGTGTGTGTGTGTGCACTTTCGTGCAAGTGTACCTTTTATACAAAAAATAATGTATTAATGACCCCATAAACTCCACAGTGCAGTATATAAGAAGCAATACTGGTATACCTTGTCTCTTACTCAAGTGATTTTTTAAACTTGTGTTTCTAATTCTTATCAGATTTAGACAATCAAAAGCATTTGGAGTTGAAGATGGACCAAGCTTTGCTCCTCATCCATAATGAACTCCTGGGAACAAACTTGACAGTTTACTGGAAATCTGAGCACTGTTACCAGGTATGTACTGTGTTCATACTAACAGTTTTGCTTGTGTTAGATGTGATCCTTAGTGCTGTCATATCTAAAGCCTTTTACATGTTAATTTCAGTTTTACAGAGAAGGAAGCCAACAGGCTATAATGAAGAATTAAAATAAATACAATCAGGGAAAAATGCTTAGGAGTGGATAGCATCCGTTTCTTTTTCTTTTTCTTTTTTTTGGGTACTAACATCCATTTCTTAACCTTTTTCCTACCTATCTTTTAAAAAATCAGATCTTGGTGATGAACAGATTGATAGACCGTATTACGTTTTTCCCTTTTATCTAATGCATAAGTATCTTGCTGGACTGGAAGAGGAAGGAGACCCCTGGATAACAGGCATAGTGAGAATAGTAAGGAGATTACACTTTGAAGGAAAAGCTATTATTTCAACAATCTGCCACATTGAAAATAAATAATTTGTTTTTATTTTATCTATTTGTGGTGCTAGGTTCTTGCACATGGTAGGTATGTGTGCTACCATTGAGCTGCACCCCAGCTTCTAATGTAATTTTATCTGAAAGTTTTACTGCTATTTTAGACCTTGCTTTTTTTAAAACAATTGTTTCCTTTATTCATAAAACAGGTATATTTTCACTACATAGTTTCATCCCTTTGACATACACAACTATTTAAACTATCCAAATACTTCTGGGCCAAATTCATGATTTTATTATTTTTGCTTGAGTAAATTAATCAGAAATTTTGATAAGGAACTGTATGGCAGTTGTAAGGCAGTATGGCACATGGTAATACTCTGCTGCAAAATGAAATTTATTTGAATATGACTACATTGAAGCCCAGCACTAAACCATGCTGCTTTTTTTTTTTTCTTTTTGCGGTACTGGGGATAAAACTCAGGACCTTGCACTTGCCAGGCAGGCACTTATTCCACTGAGCTGTATCCCAGCCCATCCATGCTGCTTTTTAAGGAAAGGGATCTTCCATGTAAATATAAGACTCTTCATCACCAAATTGAGAGCTTCATTGTACTGAGCTTCAGAGGAGAATTTCAATATCTAATATATGCTATAGAAAAACAAGTATAATGAGAAACAAGTTAGAGAAGAAACTATTGTTAGGGTTTAAGAACATCATTGGAACAACAACAAAGAAGTAATCACCTACAAAAAAGTAGGCACAAAACTGATTTTGGTGACAGATGAAAGAAGCAAAAAATTAACACCAGGAGACTGTTGTAGAAAAAAAGTTGGTCATGTATTTAAAAGGGTATGGAGATAATAATGCCTTAGGAAACGTGTGAAGGAGAGGTACATGGTTTGTATTTAATTATAAAAAATATCCTGTCATTTCAAGAGATCTTAGCCTGGGAATTGTAAAGACTTTTATAACCTTTAAAGATTAAACAACCAGAGAATGATGTCTAGCCATAAGGCTTTTTAAATTTTGAACTTTACTCAGGCGTGGTGCTGCACACCTAAAATCCCATCACTGTGGGAGACTGAGGCAGCAAAATGGGAAATTTGAACCCAGCCTGGGCTACTTAATGATTTAGTGAGACCTGTTTTAAAAAATAAAAAGTCTGGGGATGTAGCTAAGTGGGAAGACCCCAAGTTCAATCCTTAGAACTGAAGAAAGAGAAAAAGGAAAAAAAAGAAACTAATGATAATTTGAAAACTAAAAAATCTGGGCTATACGAGAGATAAGTGTATAAAAATACAAATTATAGTAAATTTAATAAACTAAACATTAAAAATCAGGGGATGGTGTTAATCATATCTTTAAGATATTTAAAGGTGAAGGTGTGCTGTAGAGACCAGTTACCAAGTTGGGTTGAAAGTCTCATATTTTTTCTTTGGGATGTCCAAATGGCTCCACAGTAACACTGACCATGTGTTAGATCAAGTGAGACTGGATAAATGCAAAAAGCAGATATTATGTGCCCTCCAATCTCATTGATCTGTACAACTGAAAACAAGTCTTTCATAGGAAAATATTTAGGCTGAACCAAAACAATTCTTTGTGTGTGTGTGTGTGTGTGTGTGTGTGTGAGAGAGAGAGAGAGAGAGAGAGAGAGTTCTGTGTAGAGTATCATGTTATCAGGAAATTATGATAATTTAATTTCTTCCTTTCCTATCCTTCTTTTCTTTCTTTCTTTTATCTAATTGCTCTGGCTAATGTTTGCAGAATTATATTGAACAAGAGTGGTGATAGTGGGCATTCTTGTTCCTGATTTTAGGATGAAAACTTTCTTTGTCCATTTAGTATGATGTTGACTGTTGATTAGTCATAGATGGCTCTAATCAGATTGAGATAAAGACCTGTCACAATTTTCTATAGAGTTTCTATCATGAATGGGTATTATTGGACTTTGTCAAATTTTTTTCTGCATCTGTTCAGATGATCAAGTAGTTTTTGTCTTTGGTTTTGTTAATGTGGTATAGTATATTTATTGATGTGCATACGCTGAACTATCCCTGCATCTCTAGAATGAATCCTACTTGGTCATGGTGTATAATCTTGATGATTTGCTGCATTCTGTTTGCTAGCATCTTACTGAGAATTTCTGCTTGTATTTTCATTAAGGAAATTGCTCTATAGGTCTCTTTTTGGTTGGATCCTTTTCTGGTGTTGGTATTGGGAATGCTAGTTTGCAGGAATGACTTTGGAAGTATTACTTCCCTTTCAATTTAATTAAAGAGGTTTATCAGTAGTGGTATTAGATCTTTTCTAAATTTCTTATAGAATTCAGCAATGAATCCATCAGGACCTGGCCTTTGTTTTGTTGGTAGTTTTTAAGTTACATTTTCAGTTTCATGGTATTGGATTATATAGAATTTTTGTATCTTGTTGATTCAGCTTAAGTAGTACATATGTATTTAGAACTCTGCATTTCTTCTCATTTTTCCATCTCATTTGAGTACACATTCTCGAAGTTGGTATTGATGATCTTCTGGATTTCTGTGGGATCCATTGTGATTTCACCCTTTTCATTTCTACTTGCATGGATATGAAGCTTTCCCTTCCATTTTTTGGTAAGTTTGGCTAAGGGTTTGTCTACCTTATTTAATCTTTCAAAGACCCAACTCTTTAATTCACTGATTCTTTGTATTGTTTTATTACTTTTGATTGTTTGAATTTCTGCTCTGATCTTCATCATTTCCTCCCTCATACATGCTTTGGATTGAGATGGCTCTTGTTTTTCTGCAACTTTGAGGTTCAACATTAGGTTTCTTTTTTTTGATGTGGAAATTTATCACTATAAATTTCTCTCATAGAACTACTTGCATTGCACTCCATAAGTTCCAGTATGTCATATTGGCATTATTGTTTAATTGTAGAGAGACCCATTGGTCATTCAGGAATGTTATTTAATTTACATGTATGTATATAGTTTTTGTGGGGTTTTTGGCCATTGATTTGTAATTTATTGCATGGGATAATTTCAGTCCTTTTAGATTCATTTATGTTCTATGAGCTAATATGTGGTCTGTTTTGGACAAAGTCCTGTGTACAGCCAAAAAGAATGTATATCCTTTGTTTTTGGGTGGAACACTATGTGGATATCCACTAAGTCCATTTGTTGAAATGTTTGACTCAGTTTGATATTTCTTTCTTTTTTGTCTAGTTGATCTATTTCTGACAGTGAGGTCCCCCATTAAAATTGTATGATTGCTTATGTGATTTTTTCCATATCCATTTGTGTTTGTTTTATATGTTCACTGGAGGAAAGATAACCTCTTTAATAAGTGGTGTTGGAAAAACTTGCTTTCCACATTCCAAAGATTAAAACCAAAGTAGGCCTATGTCCATCACCATGCACTAAACTAAATTCAAGTGCATCAAAAATTTAAATATTAAAACAGAAACACTAAATCTACGGGAAGAGAGAATAGAATACTTGAAGACATAGGTGTAGGCAAAGATTTCATGAACAACACCTCAGTCACACGGGAAATACTAAAGAATCAACAACTGGGATCTCATCCTGTTAAAAAGCTTTTTCATAGCAAAAGAAATCACCAGCAGAGGGAAAAGACACCCATAGAGTCAGAAAAATTATAGCCAGTTGTCCCTCAGACAGAGGACTAATATCTATAATATATAAAGAATTGAAAAAAACCAGAGCCTCCCAAAGTTAAAGACATAATCCAAAAACACACATCTGAGATGAATACACACTTCCCAGGGTTGGTGTAGCACTCACCCATAATCCTAGCATTGGAACATGAATGAATCAAAAACTCTAGAAGCCAGCCTCCATGACTTCATGAGGCTCTGGGGGTTACATCTAGGTACAAACCATAACACTGGTCATTTAAGCGATGTAAAACATCATACCACAGTGATATATGTGCACCTATGTTTATAGCAGCACAGTTTGTAATAACTCACTCTGGAAACAACCCAAATACCTGTCAACTGAGGACTGGATTAAAAAACACACAAACAGCAAATAAATACATGAAAAAATGTTCAACATTATTGGTTGTCTTGGTTACTTTACTCTCATTGCTGAGACAAAAAAACTGATACTCAAGGTTAAAGGAGGAAAGGTTTATTTAGCTCACAGTTTGTGGAGGTTTCAGTCCATACTCAGCTGGCTCCAAGGCCGAGTGGCACATGGCAAAGGGCAACAGTTAATGGCAGTAGAAAACAGCAAAAGCAGCAAGAGCCAAAAGGAAGGAGCAGGAGCATCCCTCTTTCCCTACCTAATACTGTATGCAGGCTACCTGCCCCAGGGTTGGTGTAGCACTCACACTCATAATCCCAGCATTGGATCATGAGTCAATCAGAAACTCTAAAATCCCACCACATGATTGCATGAGGCTTTGGGAGTTACTTCTATATACAAAGCATAACCCTGGTCATTTGAGAGATGCAAATTAAAACAATGCTGAGATTCCATCTCACCAGAAAAGGATGGCAGTTACCAAGAAATCAAGCAATAACAAATGCTTGGTGGGGCTCTGGGGAAAAAGAAACCCTTCTGCCCTGTTGGTGGGAATGTAGACTGGTGCAACCACTGTGGAAGTCAGTGTGGAGAGTCCTTAAAAACCTAGGATTCAAGGTCCCATTTGACCTAGCTATCTCTTCTGGGTATTTTCCTAAAAGTAAAAACGTTATACTGCAGCAAAATATGTGCAAAATATATTTATAGCAGCACAGTAATAGCTCACTCTGGAAACAACCAAATGACCATCAACTGAGGAATAGGTTAAAAAGATTTTTTTTTAATTTTTGTTTTGTTGTTTTGGTTTTTTTTAATGCAATGGAATACCTTTCAGCCACAAAGAAGGATCAGTTTGGTACACTTTTTGGTAAATGGGTGGACCTTGAAAGTACAGTCCTAAGTGAAATAAATGAGAGACACATATGTAAATATCCTATTGTCTTTCTGGTGTGAGAAACTGAAAGGTAAATAAAGATGAAAATATATAGTAGATATGGTGAAATAGGGAGAATTGTTTAAAAGGAAAGAGGAACTAGGGAGGGGGCAAGGGAAAACAAAGGAAGGGAAAAGAAAACTGAGAAAAGCAGGGTAGAATGTGAACAGAGATAAATGAGAGGAAGAGGGGCTGAAGGGAGGGGAGGGACTGGGAAAAAGGAATCCATATATATCATATACAGGCGTAAAGACCCTGGGATGAATATGAGCATTATGTATATCTATAAATGTAGTAAAAATGTAACTTACTACCTAAAACAACTACAACTAAATAAGGCCTACATTTTTAAACTAATGAAAGCAATAAAGAAACAGCCACGTTAGTATAATTATGTAAAAATTTAAAAACTTCTATTTATAGCCAACAAAATATAACAAAGTAAGAAGGAAAGCACTAGAATGGAGAAATATTTGAGACAGTTCAATGTTTAATATCACAGTATAAAAGGTTGTATTTCTAAGATTATGTTCAAGAGAACTTTAGGTCAGACTGAGGGTTTACACCATATGAAACAAAATAGCAAAATATTGATTTATTTAATTCATTGATAATTTTAAATGTAATATTAATGCTGTGACTAAATAGTAAATGAACAAAATGAAAAGCAATCCTGATAGAAAAAAATGCATTATTATAATTTTACTTATTTCAATATTTGGTCACTTATAATAGGAATCATTAAAATTATTATGCTTAGCCAATAATCTCAAATTTCAAAATTTACTTAGAGAAAGAAGTGAAAGGATATTGATCTTTAAAGTCAACATATTTACAATTCATTTATTTACTTCTTTAATTTTTATTTTTTGAGACAGGGTTTCACTGTGTTCTCCGGGCTGGCCTTAAAGTCATAGTGGTCCTCCTGCCTCATCTTCCTGAGTGTTGGGATTACAGGTGCCTGACTGTATTTATATATTTACAAAAATGGCAAAAAAGCATTGAAACCAGCTCAGGTGCCCACAATTATAGTAGTTGATGACATATAATGAATATTATTAAATGTGATAATTAATTAGAGTCATGGGAATTTAACTGCTAAATACTAAGTAAAACAATAAGGTGAAAGATTTAATGCAGGCTGTATTTATTAATTTGTGAAAAGTTTATGATAAATGAAAAGTTAATCAATTCCATAGTGACCAAGTCATTGTTATAATATAAAGTCATAGGTACATTTTATCTGAGTTGTTGGAATTTTGAAGTTTTTAATGAGTATGAGAAAAAAGTTACATCAAGATCTTCAGTTGATTATTCATGTCTTTCAACAACTGACTTCCTTTGATTTTTGTTACAGTGTTTTTGTTTTTTGAGACAGGGTCTTACTATGTAGTTAAAGCTGGCCTTGAACTCACAGTGATTCTCCTGGGCTCTAGGTGAGGTGCCTACATGCCTGACTGTACAACTGACAGCCTTTCAGAAGCCCCTTGCAGAACTGCAGTATAGCTCAGTGGTAGGGCACCTGCCTCTCATGCTCAAGGCCCTGGGTTTGAGCCCCAGGGCAGGCAAAGACACCAGGTAAAAAACCCTGTTTTCCTGTTGTGTTTTTATCTTTTAGTGCCTGTTCCAGTTTCTTGTAAATATTTCTCATGGCAGAAAACCTGGGAAGCCAGTCTTTGCACCTGTCCCTATCAACACCCAACATGGCTCCATTCTACAAATTAATAATACGCTGGAAGAGAAGGAAGCCTGTAGGTCTGTGCCTGCTGTGATTAATCTAACTGAAGATTGCATTTTTCTCTCTGCTCTGCTTTTCTGTATGGTTTTGTTTTTCTTGTCTTCAAAATACCTTCCTTCTTTTCTCCCCCCTGCTCTCCTCCGCTCTTCTTTCTTTCTGTCTTTCTCCCCGCTACCTGCCCTTCCCTCCCCCTCCTCTGCTCTCCCATTCTTTGAGGCTGGGTCTGTACAGACCAGGCTGCCTCAAGCTCTGTCTTCCTGCCTCAGCCACCATGCATGACTAAAACTATTTTTCTTTATTTCTCCCGCGCTGCACTCAGGAATGCGTATTAATCTGCCTTGATGACATTAATAAAGTCTTAACTCTTTCTATTCTAATCGAACCCTTTGTTTTAATTTTGTTTAATCTCTATAGGTTGGAATACAAATTTGGAGAATTTGGAAACTATTCTCTCTTGGTAAAGAACACCCACAATGGAGTCAATGAAATTGCCTGTGACCTGGTTGTTAATAAGAGTCCAGTTGACAGTAACCTTCGTATGTACATATTCTTTGTTGACTTTTAAAATTGAAGTTTTAAAGATTCTAGGTTTTGATTAGTTTTCAGATATCCTTTATCTCCTTTAGCCTAGGACATTTCCTCAGACTTTCTTCATCTTTCATGATTGTGATGGGTTTCTCCTTCTCCTTCTCCTTCTCCTTCTCCTTCTCCTTCTCCTTCTCCTTCTCCTCCTCCTCCTTCTCCTCCTCCTCCTCCTCCTCCTCCTCCTTCTCCTCCTCTTCCTCCTTCTCCTTCTTTTCTTCTTCTTCTTCTTCCTCCTCCTCTTCCTCTTCTTCCTTTTCCTCTTCTTCCTCCTTCTCCTTCTCCTCCTCCTTTCTTTTCCTTTCTTCTTCTCTTCCTCCCCTGCCCTCCTCCTCCTCCTCCCTCTTCCCTCTCTCCCCCTTCCCCCTCTCCCCTCCTTCTCCTTCCTTCCCGCCCTCTCTCTCCTCCCCCCTCCTTTCTCCCTCCTCCCCCCTCTCTTATTTTGTAGCAGTTTAGCAGTGTTGGGTAGAATACTACTAAGCACTGTGTTGGGAGATTCCGGAAGTTAGTGTTCCTTTTATATTATAAGGTTCATATGCTTTAAAGGTACTTATGGAAGAATGTAGGGGATGAAGTAATATAATGTCTAGAATCTGTTTTAGCCAAACAAGGAGAGGAGAATTAGTAATAAATGAAACAAATGATAACATCTTTTTTTTATTCTTTGTGGTGCTGAGCTTAGAACTCAGGGCTTTGTTTATGCTAGGCAACTGTTCTGGCATTGGACCATACCTCAGCAATATTTGATAAATGGCAATATTTGATAATTCTAGAATCTGAATGGTGGGTTTATATGAAATTATACATTTTGTATACTTTCGTGTATTTTTGCTATTTTTCCTAATAAAATTGGTATTTCCTTCATGACATGTTAATTATTTATAGGAAATTTAACATAGGAATGTAGGCTTTTCCCTCATTTGTTTCATTTTTCATAGGTAGATTAAATGCAATGCGTTGACAAAATTGATGTTTATGGCGACATTTTTGGTGATAATCTTTCTTTCCCTAGCTGTGAGCGTTGCATTCCTTGTTGGTCTAGCAGTCATCATTGCAGTATCCTTCCTCCGGTTCCTGTTGAGGTAAGGTTCTGGGGAGGACATGACTGGGGAAAGTAGAACACAGAGATTATGTATTCATAAAGGACAGTTTTATCCCTCAAACAATTATTGTTCTGTCCAGATGGTGTTGCCCAAATCAAAAAAGACTATTATTCTTTGATTAACCTATGTTCACCTTACCTATTGTGGTCCAAGGTATTAGAGGATCAGCGTAGAGTACTAAGACATGGCTCTGAATATAGGAAAAGGATATGGAAGGTTTTAGTGGGTTTTTGCCTTTTTCTTACATGGGCATAAATAAAGTGCTTGAGGAGTAATTACTTCCTAACGACACCCCCTCCTCCCCGTTTTCCTGTTCAGTGAGTGGAAGTGGCTTGTGATCTCCTCTGAGGCCACCCCTTAGTCTAGCGTTCCTGCTCCCTGCCTGTTCCCAGACTGGAGTCTGGGGCAGAGGTGGAGAATGAAGTGCCAGCCCTCAAGTCCAAACCACTGGTTCCTTTCCTTTGCACAGAGTGAGGGAGTTTGCAGAGGAATTTGCTCTTTTTCTGTCTGGCTAACAATCATTCTGGTCAATCAGTTAGGCTAGGAAAAGAAAAGATTGTGGCTTGGTTTAGTCAGCATTCAGAGGAATGTTCTTTCATGCTTTTAAAGGAGTAAATTGGATTGAATTTTCGTATGTTCACCCTGTTAGGGTCTCAGGAAGGACCACATGACTTTATTCATGAGCTGTATCCAGATTGGAAGAACTAACACCTAACCTTTAAGTAGGCTACTTTGAAACTTTGGGGAGTTTATGCACTCTGACTGGCTTGGTACATCTTAGAAATAGTTTAATTCCATGTATGAGAAACCTGACAGTGTATAAGAGTAAAGGATTACTAGCTGGCCCCAACTCTGGTTTAAGGACAGGCTAGAATTTTAGCAGAAGAGTTCTACTTCTTTGGATTAAGATGTTATCTTGTGAATCTTTTGATAAGATATAAACGGTATTCCAGTCCAGTGTATTAACGTGCTTTCATTGGTGTTCATGTGAATGGATCTGTTCCATCACTTTTTAAAGTAATTGACAGCTGTAACCACATATTTGTAAAGAGAAGAAATTCCATCTAGCACAGCTGTGGAATTGAGATCCTCTTTTCATGTGATTTTGCCTTTCCTGCCTGGGGGTGGACTGTCTTTGTCAGCAGAGCTGCAGTTCCTCTTTCCCTGTCCATAGTTTCCCGACATTCTCGTGCATGTGCAGGGGAGTCCTATTGTTCTGAACCAGAAAAAGCAGAAAAAAATAAAGAATCTCCATTCCTTTCACTTGAGAACAAGCAGGTAGGAGAGAATTTGGTGGGGCTTTTCCTTTGCTTTTTAATATCTTCTTTTTGCCCTTAAGTATGTTTGTTTTAATCTTCTGCATGTGATGCTAATGTTAGCAGTGCTGAGTAAAGTAGAAATGGGAGTTGTGCTGTAGGGGAAAAAGTGAAATTACAAATATATGCGTTAGATGGATGGATTGCATTTGGATACTGATTTTGAACAATTGAATTGTAGAGAAAACAAAACAGAACAGAACAAAAAACTATGAGACCAGTAAAATGAATTGGCTATGTGACATTAAGGAATTATTGCTAACATTTTAAAATGTGATGGTGGTTTTCATAATTATTTTTAGAAATAAAAACAGTTCATATCTTTTAGAGATACAAACAGTAGTATGGATGAAATGGTATGTGGGATTTTCTGTAAAGTAATCTGGCCGAGGCAGGGTGGGACTATAGATGATGTAAGATTAGCTATGGGTGTTTGATGAAGCTGAATGATGGTGGTTCATTATGCTAGTTTCTCTACCTCTGTGTGTGCTTGTAATTTTTTATAACAAAAAGAAGAGGGGAGAGTCTAAGCGTTAGGTAATTCAGATGTGGCAAAGTTAATGCAAAACGTGTTGACTTTTGCCAGGCTAAGAATCTCTTTGACAATTTTTTTCCCAAGTTAGAAATCTCATTTTAAAGGATGATTAATATATTTACCTTTTAATAATTATGTATAGTAAGTCCTGGGCTTACAAACAAGTTCCATTTGTAGATTTTTTTTTTTTTTTTCTGGTACCGGGGATCAAACTCAGGACCTTGCCAAGCGCTTATGCCACTGAGCTATACCCCAAGCCCCCCATTTGTAGATTTTCAATTCAAAATGTTTGTAAGTGGGAGACTTACTGTAAATCAGTTTCATGTTTTCTGGATTTTTTAAAGTTAAATCAATCACATAAAAAAAGAAACTGATCATTAATTATTACAATCACTGCAAGTTACTTTTATTCTTTCTCAGTGAAACACACACATTTTTTTATTTTAAAGATAAAAGAAGCAAAACATATTAACCAACACACAGACATAAATAAAATAACATAAAAACAATAAAAGCAATACAGAATTTCAGACAAGGTGATAGGAAATTAACAATGGTTGTTGTATTACATATTAGTATCTTCAAATTGGTAACTTGGATAAATATAGGCCTGCAAGATTGATCAAACAATTAGGCATTAGCTGTTCCTTTCAATAATGCAATAGATATTAGTAGTACAATTATCATAGCTGTCTTGGGTATATATATATATTCATATTTTTTCCCTTTTTTCTTTCTTTTCTCTTTTCTCTCATCCCAGTTGTTCTTTCCTTTTGAGCAGTTTCTCTTTCACAATAGTGTACCTTTTAGATTTTATTTACTTGTTCAGGTTCTTACACTAGGGAGACAATGCGATGTTACAAATGTGAGTCTGATTTATTTCACTTCTGAGTATGGTCTCTAGATGTATCTGTTTACCTATAAAAGCCTCAAGTTCATCTTTCTTTAGTGCTGAGTATTTTGGCAGTATTTGGGACTGAACTCAGGTCCTTTACATTGAGCTAAATCCTCAGCCTTTTACATTTACCTTTTTTTTTTTTTTTTTTTTTTTTTTTTTTTTTTTTTTTTTTTTTTTTTTTTTTTTTTTTTTTTTTTTTTTTTTTTTTTTTTTTTTTTTTTTTTTTTAATGAGACAGTTTCAGTAAGTTGCCCAGATTGAGCTCAAGCTTGGCAATCCTCCTGCCTCAGTCTCTGATTTCTGAGATTATAGGTACATGCCGCCACAATTGGCTCAAAGTACACATTCTTGTTATTTTCAGAGCTTATGATATAACTGTCATATCCTGTCTTGAGTCCTTCCTATATTGAGTGAATGTGGTTGTTGCCAATTTTTTTTGCAGGTTTTTTTTTTTCTTTGTACCAGGAATCAAACTCAGGACTTTGCATTTGCCAGGCAGGTGCTGTGCTGCTGATCTACATCCCTGGCCATTTTTTTGCAGTTTTAATATTAGTATTAATAAGACCCCTGAACCACAGAAAGCAGTTATTTTGTTTAACCATCACAATTTTTCCTTAAAGGCTCTGTTTTCATTCTTGCTTTGTTTATGAGAAAATTATGCCTTAAGGTTTGAACATTTATAAGTATGGCTGTTGTAAACTTTGATTTCTATATTTATGTTAAAATTTTTTCATAACATCTAGTTCCTTAAGTAATATAGAATATGAATATGCTATCCAATTATTTTGAAAATTCTGCCAAAGAAAATAAGTTAACTGAGGTTTTTATTTTACAGTTTGGAAGATTTTAATAATTGGGTTTCTAAGGCAATAAATTCTCAAGAAACTGATCATCTCATCAATTCTGTGAGTTGTTAGATTGCATCGTGTATTGTCTAGGTTGTTTTCTAAATTTAGAATTTACAATTTCCTATTTAGAAATTATTACTATGCTGCTTAGTAATTTTTCCAAACACAATCAAACATTTATATTTATATTGTGGAAGATCAGGTCACAAATCCTGATTTTGCGTGTGCACGTTTGTGTGTGTCCGGTGCGGGGGATCAAACTTGGGACCTAAGACATGCTAGGCAAGCATTGTGCTACTGAGATGCGCTCCAGGCCTCGTCCTCAGTGTCTTCAAGGGTCCACCCTTCTCTTTTCTTTAATGAGGTTGGAAGTGTGGGCTGCATTATGGTGTGGAGACATCTTTTCACCCTTTAAGCATCATTGTTGAATTGATCTAGTTCAGAAGAGGGCTCAAGATTAAAACAAAAAAAATAGGGACCCTAATATTAACTATATAAATGCTGACAGTTCACTGTAATGATTAAATATGGCATTAAATTTGTGCTGACAAACTGTGGGTACATTTGCTTCAGTGATGGTACTGGATACACTTAATGGAACAGAATGTCTTTAGCTGAGCAAAATGTGCAAAAACAAAATATGTAGAAACAAACTGCTAGGTGGGATCTTTACAAAAGTAAGTTAAAGCATAGTTGAAAAAATCTTTACTTGTCCATTCTAATTCTTCCTTACACTATCAGATAATAAGATGTATAGTTGAGTTTTGTAGCCCACCTCTGTAATCTCAGCACTATGGGAGGCCAAGACAGGAGGGTTGCAAGTTCAAGCCCAGCCTGGGCAACTTCAGAGCCTTAGTCAATTCTGTCTTCAAAAAATTGAAAAAAAAAAAAGGGCTGGGGATATAGTTTAGTGCAAAGGTTTTGGATTCAATCTCCAATACCATAAAAATAAATAAAACTAAATTTACTGCTTAGCATTATTAATTCTCATCTCTTTCTTCCCTTTGTCTGAAGGACTTAGGATCCCCTGGTAGGGCAGACCCACTCACTGGTGATCCTCAACCAGAAACGCAATGTTCATCTGCCTCAGGGTACCGCCTCCGCTGCCTGGACACATTCAGGGGGTACGTGGGTTCCATATAGCATGATAGGGACAGGTCCTCCTTGGGTTGCATAATTTACGAATGCACACTTTAAGGTCCTTTGTCTGTCTTTTACTTTCTAGGCTAGAAAGGTTTTCTCAGATTTAAAAATAAAAGTCAGTGGCATCTTTCTTGAAAATTATCATGAGAAGGAGCTGGAATGTAGTTCAGCGGCATAGTTCTTTCCTAGCACAACAAAGACAAAAAATTAAAACAACAAAACAATAAAAAAGCAAAAATGAAAATTTTCATTATGTCCAATATTAGAAGTTGATAGAGTGGTTAGGACAAGGCCAGAATCAGCTCCTGGTACGTATAATCTGTTCAGTTAAGGTTTTTCATGTTTGAACAAGTAGCTATACTTGTGGCTGTAAACTGTGCCACTGTGTCTATAGTGTTTATGCTGACAGTTTAAAAGATGTGCCAATGTAGAAACACCAGCACATGAAGAGTGTGTGTCCTTCACTATTAGCAGAACACCTGGATCCTCAGACCCTCCTAGTAGCAGACCCACAATTACTACCATAAGTTGTTACTTTTATGGGGTTCTGGTAGAAGAGCGAAGGCCAGGAGCAAAGTTGGAAAATAAGGTAGAAAACTACATAGTCAAGGTAAATATATAGTTACCAGTATTCCAGTTCCACCCACCAAAGGCCTCTGAATTCCATGGTAGCATTTAATGTCTTCAAGTACCTGTAGGGAAGGGCATGCATGAGGCCACAGGATGACAAGACTTGACAGCCCCAAGGAGCCACAGTAGGCCTGATGTGCATCTCAGGGAGGTGGGAAGCTTTCAGAGGGCCATGGGGAGTGCTGTGTGTGGGATTCAGAGAGGGCAGCAGATTAATTAAAAGAATGAACTTTAATCCTTGATGATGAGTGGGCAGTTTTCCTTCAGTGTAATTTTTGACAGTGTTAGTGCAAGTGGCGTCAGGAGGATTGTTGCAAGTTCAAGACCAGCCTGGGCTACAAAGTGAACTCAAAGCCAGCCTGAAATGCATGGTGAGACCCTGTCTCAAAAAGACAAAAACAAACACAAAAAAATTATAAAATATTAAGCACCTCAAAAATATTAAAAAAATTAATTTCTTCTCAGATTACCAGGATTCTTAAGGACTCCTGGTAGGTCTGTTTGAAAGCAGGACATAATGGTTGAGCATCCTTTATCCAAAATACTTGGAAACAGAAAAGTTTCAGATTTTGGAGTGTTTGCATATATATAATGACATATCTTGGGGTTAGGATCCAAATTTAAACATAAATTTTGTTTTGTGTACATAGTCTGAAGGTAACTTTACATGTTGTTTTAATGTGCCTCTGTGTTTTCATTTTTGTGAATTTTGGGGGTTGCGGATTGAATGTAGGGTATCACATGCTAAGCGTATACCTCCAGCCCTGAGCTACACAAACTCTGGGCCTGTATGGAATTTTCCATCGCGTCAGCCTTCAAAAACTTTTGCATTTGGGTGTATTTTAGATTTTCCTATTAGGAATATATAGTGGTAAAAAGTAATGATAATAATTGATATCAATTTCTGAGTTCTAGGTGCCAGTCATTGCTCTAATGTGTCATATTTATAATTAATCTTTCAGCAATTCCTATAAGGTATATACTTCCAATATACCTGGTTTACAGATTGAAAAATTGCACCATTGACTTAAATAATTTACCATGGTCATTCAGATACTAAAGGAAAAAGTCAGGATTTGATTCTAAGCATTTGCATTATAGAGGCTCCAGAAATTACCCCTTTAGTATCTTCCTCCTCAGAATTCTGCACAGTTAACATCAAGCAAAAGTGTAAAGTGGGCATGATGGTGCACACCTGTAATCCCAGCACTCAGGAGATTGAGGCAGGAGGGTCCCTGTTGAGTTCAAGGCCAGCCTGGGCTACAAAGTGAGTTTAAGGCCAGCCTGAACTGCATAGTGAAACCCTGTCTCAAAAAGACCAAAAAAAAGCAATACTGTATTCCTCTTTTTTCCAGTCATAATCACTGCTTTTGGAAATGAGATATTCACAGAAGGACAGAGACTAACATTTAGGTACATTAAATGTCCAAACTGTGCTAAGCAGTAGTAAGGTGCTATACTGCACGTTTCTCTGTGGTGGTCACGTGGGATTTTCCCTCTTTTACAGATAAACAGAGTAACTTATGAGAGTCTTACTTAGTCTCATGACTGTTAAGAGGAAAGGACTCAAAGATTTGAATCTTTAACCCTCCGATTCAAATGACTGTTTGCCTTCTATGACAGATATTTTATCTTAGATATTAAATTATTAGGACAAATTGAGTTACTGGAAGTGTTTTGTTCTTTTCAAGTAATATGGTTTAGTAGTGTAAGTTTTTCTTGAGACATCATGTTGTAAATGTCGGCAACAGAACTTTAGTGTATGGTTCCAATTGTGATTAGAAAATAATAATTTCTTGAACATTAAATCTCTTCTTGTGTCACAAACTGCTCTTTAGAATCATGTTAATGCATGACCACACCTTGTAAAGGTAAATGCACCACATCTTGTGGTGCAGCAATTCCTTGTCACGTTGCAAATCCTCAGAGTATTTTCTTTGTTGGCTTTATAGGATAGCTCTCATCCTCATGGTCTTCGTTAATTATGGAGGAGGAAGATACTGGTACTTCAAACATTCCAGCTGGAATGGTAAGATATTTCCCACAGGTAGCATTGCTTACAGCTCTGAAGAAGAGGTTTTCAGTAGCATTGCTTAAAGTTGGCAAGCTAGTTCACACACTTGTAGTTTGGTTTTCCTTGTCTAGTCACAGTCAGGAAATGTCCCAGACCCAGAGATTGACTCAGAGTCTCAAGGGAGAATTTGTGTGTGTTAGTGATCTGAGTTGCACTCTCTGTATCAGTATATAGTGAAGTGCAGTTTGGATTTGGACATGTGTATAGACTACTGTTTCTTATTATTATACTTACGTTGTTCTACAGGACTGACCGTGGCTGACCTTGTATTCCCATGGTGAGTTGGTGGTCTGCTATGAACCTTTTGATATGTCATCTCTGGGCTTTTGTCTTTCAAATGATGCTTGAGTCCTTTTCTCAGACCAGCCTTTTGTTTGGGACCACAAAATTGTGTTGCTGTTATGAAATCCTTCCAGAGTTACTGGTTTGTGTGTGTGTGTGTGTGTGTGTGTGTGTGTGTGTGTGTCTGTGTGTATGTGTGTATTGGGGATTAAACCTAGGGCCTTCACATTGATTTACATCCCTAGACCTTCATTATTTTTTATTTTAGGACAGGGTTTCACTAAGTCACTAATTGCCCCAACTGGGCTTGAACTTGAAATCTTCCTGCTTTAGCCTCTCCCAGAATGGTATGATTATAGGTATGCATCACCATAACTAGCTATTGAGTAGTTCTTATATTTGTGATTTTTTAAAAATGTGTGTATGTGTGGTGCTGGGGATTAAACCCAGCGCCTTATGCATGCTAAGTATGTGCTGTGCCATTGAGGTATAGCCCCAGCCCAGAAATGAGTGATTTTGTAGCAAACATTATATTAGAACAGATATGATATACTACATTTTGAAATCCTGTAGAATATCATAAACTGTGAATATATGGTTAAAATTCTACTGTGCCTGAAAATGTAAAATTGTACTTCCTAAAAGAAAAATTGTATACTGGTATTGTGATTACTAATAAATATGTAATAGGCAATGATAAATTAAATTAAATGTTAGAGTTAAACAGCCAATCTGTTTCTGTTTGTCCGTGGATTCTTATTTTTGGTAAGGGGTACTTCCCATACGATGTGTAATTTGTACCTTTGCTATAATGCTTTGAGCAACTGTGCTCTATCATGAAGACACTACCTGCAGACTGTTCTATGTTGTTGGTCCTTTGTGTTTTATCACTGATGCAGACTCAGTTTTTGTTTTTTTGGAATGGATCTGGGTATGGTAAGTTTTACATGCCTGAAAACTTGATCACCATTGTTGTGCTTATTTTTGTAATAATAGGGACTGAGTTCAGGAATTCTCTATTACTGTATTGCATCTACAGCCCTATTGTTATTGTTGTTATTATTATTTTGAAAGATTGTTGCTAGGTTCCACAGGTTAAAGCTTATGATCCTCCTGCCTCAGCCTTATGAGTAGGTGAGATCACGGGTGTGAGCCTCTCTGCCTGACTTGATAATTAGTTATGTATATTCTTTGAAAAGCTTCCTGTAGAGAAGTTTCCTGTTACTATACGCTTTTTTTTCTCCCCAGTATTGGAGATTGAACCTAGGGCCTTTGCCCTGAGCTATAGTCCCCCCTCCCCCCCCCACCTTAGTTCTCATTTTGAGACATGTTCTTAGTAAGTTAGTAAGTTTCTCAGGCTAGGCTCAACCTTGTGATTCTCCTGCTTCAGGCCATCAGAGTGCTGGACTTACAGATGTTTGCGACCATGCCCCACTTACTAGAGCTTTTTATTTGATTGGAGTATCCCTAGAAAGGAAGCCAAGGCTCCCTCAGGCATGCAACAAGAGCAAACTCATCTCCACGACTCTTAACCAAATAACTAGAAAAATTAGCCGTATGATTTTCTTTAAAAGAGATAATTTTGTATGGCAAAACACAGGAACACATAGGCTGGGTGTGGTGGCACACGCATGTAATCCCAGCACTTGGGGAGGCTGAGGCAGAAGGATAGTTGTGAGTTTGAGGCCAGCCTGGGCTACAAAGTGAACTCAAGGCCAGCCTGAACTACAGAGGGAGACCCTGTCTCAAAAAGACATAAATAAATAAATATATATATATATATAAATAAAATGAAGGAACACATGACTCCAACCAAATGGAGAGACAAAAATTAAGCTTTTTCTTTCAGGAGCCAGTATGAGTTTAGAAATGATTGAAATGCTTTGCTTTCCAGACTGTCAAGGGCATACTAGGGAAAGTCTGGTTGTTTGTGTTAGGCATCTTCATTATTTTTCTCTGACAGTTAATTGGAAGAGTTGTGCTTGGAAATTCTACTTAATGCTAAAACATTCTCCTTCTAAGGCTGGATCTTGAAAATCGGCTACCAGAATCCTCACAGCACAACAGGTCATATTCCAGCCTCTCCCTCTGTTCTTGGCTGGATGTTGTAGTTGGCCACTCTCTCTGGTAGTCTCCTATAAAATGTTAATGATGCATAGATGAAAAACCAGAAATGAGGGGATGGATATAACCAAAATATACATGTTGAAACCCAGTATTTTATAAAGCTAATAGGCACTGATAATAAAAAGAAAAAATTAGTAATGGACACCTACTAATAGATTTTATTTTTAGGTTTGTGTTTATTATGGGATCTTCAATTTTTCTATCAATGACTTCTGTACTTCAGCGGGGATGTTCAAAATTCAAATTACTGAGGAAAATTGTATGGAGGAGTTTCCTTTTAATCTGCATAGGAATTGTCATTGTGAACCCCAATTATTGCCTTGGTCCATGTAAGTATTTTTCTGCCCTTTGTTAGTATATATTCAGGTTGAACTCTGGAAAATGCATGTTACAATTTATAGCCCTGTCTGTTGATCCATCACATTGCTAGAAAGGGAGCACGGGGTGTTGTGCATGCCAGCCAGGCACTCATCACTACATGTAAGCTGCATCTACAACTTCCCGTGTTTCCATTTGAACGAAGTGTAACTCCTCCATCTCAGGTATGTGCAAAAGAACTAGTTAGAGAAGCATATATAATGCTTGTGTAACTTGGGACATTATTCTATTGTCATCTTGAACTTTCAGACCAGGGGGAGCCTCTGTGATTATTCAGACTCTGTTGTTGTGTGAAAGAAAAGTCTGAGGCCGTAAGAGATGAAAGGTTTTCCCGCGGTGTATGTATGTATAGAACATGACAGAGCAGAGACAGACCAGGGCACCTTATTCTCAGGCGCTGGTTTCCGGCCATTTTGTTTTCTTTTTTGTCCATACGGAGCAGTAGTTTTGAGGAATCTGTTGCTATTCTTCATCTGTCAGACAGCCTCCGGGGAAGGACAGTGGTTTTGTCGCTCCCGTAACAGTCTGTAATAAAACAGGACCACTGGGAAGGATGTAAACTCTGCGCTCTGTAGCAGCATCAGTAAGCAGAAGTCTCTAACCTCAAATAGCTCTCGTTAGCCAAACAGGACACAAGGCTTTCCACAGTAGCCAATCCAAGCCCTCAGGCAGTAAGTACTTTTATTGGAAGAGAGTGGACATTGGGAGGACAGAGAGGTCACTTATGGTTGACGTGTAAAAGTAGATTTGATGGACTGCTGAAAGGTGAGCCAGGCTCTGGGTAGGGTTCATTCCAGGGTTTGTTCAGGTTCACAGTTTTCCAGTGATGCTGTCATGTCGTGTTTAGGTCAGGGAGGGTCCCTCAGTGGCTTGTGTTGGGTCTGCAAGTTTCGTTGGACTTGATATTTAAGTCCCTGTGCCTGTTGGGAAAGGCCAGCTGATGAAATTCAGGGCCAAGGGCATCCTTGCCTTACCCCTACCCCTGAGTAAGGCGTGTTTATTCAGTCCCCCAGCTGGCCAGCTTTCTGGCTTGAGTTTGAGCCTTTTCCTGACCATGCTTCTGTTGGGTGGGCCTGGCCTGCTCTCTTAGAACTTCAGTTTGAGCCATGTCTCATGACCATGTATATTTCTGTCTCTAAGAATTTAAAAACACTTACTTAGATGTAATATAGGTATTGCTTCCCCTTTAGCAAAAAATAATAGTGTCTTGGGTTGAGATGCGACATGTTGGCCATGTTGCCTAACCTGTGTTTTCTGCAGTGTCTTGGGATAAGGTACGAATTCCTGGTGTTCTGCAGCGATTGGGAGTTACGTACTTTGTGGTTGCTGTGCTGGAGCTCCTGTTTGCTAAACCCATACATGAAAATTGTGTCTCGGTAAGAAATCATATAAATATGTGATTAAAGAGGAGAAAAATATGTGACAAATTCCCTTACAGAGTTTTCAGAACTTTTTCATTCTGAGTATAACCCTGCCAGCTAATCAGCTGCATTTTTTTACAGAAGTTTTTTTTTTTCTGATACTGGAAATTGAACTCGTGACGTTAGGTTTGCCAGGCAAGAGGCTGCAGTTTTTTGAAAAGTACTTTTATTAAATCTTTGTGTGTATGAGGTTCTGAGGATTTGTACCAGGGCCTTGCATATGCTTGTCAGGTGTCCTACCACGGAGATATGTCCTCAGCTCACTAATTGCTTTTTAACTACTATTTTGTTGTAATACATCCTAGAGCATGTAGACAGAATCAAACCTATTAAATAATAGTTTGTATTACCACTAAAAGGTCAAGAAAATAATCCTTGGGAATTTCCAAAATACATACTGTAATTTAGTCTCCTTGTATTTGCATTTGCGAGTACATATTTGCATACTTAGTGTTTTGTACGCTGCTCCTTACTCAGGACAGAAGATTCCCATACCTTCAGGACATCACCTGCAGCTGGTGCCAGTGGCTCTTCATTCTGCTGTTGGAAAGCATTTGGCTGGGCTTGACATTCTTATTACCAGTTCCTGGATGCCCTACGTAAGTGAACCCTTGCCAGATAATCCCCTTTTGCATGTCATTTTCTTCCAAATCAAAGGTTCTGAGTTGATAGCATTAAAAGTTCTCCAGTCAGATGATTTGTTTGACTCCTTTTTCTCCTTTGAGGTATGCTTTGCAATGGGAGATACTGTGGTTGATATTGTGTTGAATTTGAGGTGAATTTGAGAGTGAATTTGAGTTGAAATCCATTGGGCTTTCTGCTTTACCATTGTTGGGAGCAGGTGAGTCAAGTGTTGATGAGGGTGCATGGAGCAAGAGGGATGTTTTAGGCTTCTTCCTATTTGATGCTCTTTGAATGAGGCTGCATAAATATCTACTATATACCACTCTCCCTTCTAACCTCTCATTATTTAAGTATGTTTCACTTCCTAGTGGATACCTGGGCCCTGGTGGTATTGGAGACTTGGGGAAATATGTAAATTGTACTGGAGGAGCCGCAGGCTACATTGACCACCTGCTTCTAGGAAGTAACCACTTGTACCAGCATCCTTCTTCTATGGTGTGTGAGACTGGCTTTTACATGGGACTAGGGGTTTAGAAGCTCTGAAATGGGGGAAAAGAGAATGAGTTGGCCCACTTTAAATTATCTCCCTTTAGTAAAATGTGATAGGAACTAATTTTTATTTGAAAAGTTGGCTAACTTAATGACTTCATCATGTGGCAGTAGGTGAGCATTATTTTAGACAATAAAGAAGGAACTGTATAAAATGAGTAGTGTTTAGTATTTTTCTGTATCTCTCAGGTCAGATTTGTAGGCAGTGGCCTCTGAAACAGATTGCTGTGCAGGAGTGTCTCAGAGTCTTTGCTGGATGAATCCCTGTTAGGGAAGGAAGGAAGCAGGACTGGGCAGAGGGAGAAGTTGAACTGCACTGCAGTCCCAGCAAATAAAGGCCTAGGGGGAAGCTGGGTGGCACTTCAGAGCTGAATGCACTGGGGTGAGGCATCGGGTCCCTTATGTTCCTTGTTGGATGTGGACTACGCCAGCAGTGGTGACACCTGCAGAGCTTCAGAGACAGCTCTGTCCTGTTTTCTTTGCAGTACTGGGGATGGAACCCAGGGCCTGATACAACTAAGCCAGTGCTCTACCACTCAGCTACAGCCCCAGCCCAGCAGTGTCTTTAGTTAAGACATTCCTGAAGCAGAACTCAACTGGGAGCTTTTAGCAGTTACTTTTTCTAGTATGTGGAGAGTGAAGGCTTTGGTCCTAAAAGGGTGGGAGGGCCTGAGTGTGTGCTGTACAGCTACACTGTACATTTTGAAATTTCTACACAGCGCTTATGGCTAAAAACACAGCTTTATTTTATTATTTTACTGTATTGTGTAGATGCTTTGGATTAAACCCAGGAACTTGTGCATGCTACACTTCCACTGTACCACTGAACCATACACCAACCCAGATGTATTTTCAAATGTTATTTGCCTTAAGAGACGATAGGAAGCTGTCGTTGCCATAGTAGGTTTGAACAAAAAGGAATGTGCTGAAAATTATGAAGATATGCATTGTATATGAAACTGTTTAAGTGGGGTGCTGGCACTGTTTACTGAGCCAGCTGAAGTTGAAGGGGCCATTGTCCCTGGCTTGTACCTGGGACTGTGCATATCCTGGATACACCACATACTTGCATGCTCAGGAAGTATCTCCATAAGTAGGCGATGAACTTCTGCAGCAAAAGCAAAATCAAACAAAATAAAAAATGTTTAATCCTGGGATGCAGCATTCAAGCTTGTATTTAGACTGAGAGTTGTTTGTGTTCATTTCCATGGGCAGTGAGTAAAGGCTGCTACCTTTTTCTGTTTTGTGAAGGTGCTGTATCACACCAAGGTACCCTTTGATCCAGAAGGAATCTTGGGGACCATCAACTCCATTGTGATGGCATTTTTAGGAGTTCAGGTACTTGCTCATTTCAGTAGTACACATTTTTTCTGACAGTGTATGATGACTGGTTCTTTACTAATTCAAAAACTATTTCATTAAAATAGAAACATACCCTCTTCCGTGCTATAGGTCTAATAAATTCTGTTCAGGTTCAACAGATTGTGCAAAACCAGAAGTTCCTAAAACTCAGCACAAATAGATATAATTCTTATATTTTAAAAATTCTTATTTATGTAGCTTATGTTAGCCAAGCAGTTTTGGGTAAAAGATTTCCTTGTTGAACTGTGCAGAATGTTCAGACATTAGGGACACTGAGAAGTCACCTTGCAATTTGTACCATTTACTTTCTGTATATTTGTCTTAGCATGTTTTTGATGCTGTAAAAAGTTACCTGAGACTATATAACTTCTAAAGAGCAGAAATTTATTTCTTGCAGTTCTTGAGGCTGGAAAGTCCAAGGTGAGGGCGCTGGCAGGGTCAGGGTCTAGTGAGGGTCTCGCCCCTGCTTCAAAGATGGTGCCTTGAACTGAGCCTGTTGCAGAGAAGACAAACACTGTGTCCTTACCTGGTGGAAGGTGCAAGGGCAGAGCTTGGGCTTGCTGTTCCAAGCCCTTTTATAAGGGTGTAAAATGCCTTCCTGTGGGCAGTGCCATCAGGCATGCGCGTTGTAGCCAGCACTGTATGGTTTCAGAGGGTTCATATTTTCTTCCAAGGTCAAAATAGGTTTTCCTTGGTCTCCCTCCAATGTACTCTTGTTAAAATAGTCTGTATGTTTCTTCCTAAAATTGTCCTCACTGGTATTTAAAACTGTTGTTGAGGGAAGTGAAGTGGGGGGGACCTTGTAAAGCTGTGCACCGAATGCTGAGGGTGCTCTTCACGCATGCTGTCTGCTGGTGCGGCCGCCAGCCGGGTGGCTGTGGGGTGCTTGAGATGTGGTGAGTACGGCTGAGGAAATGAATTTTTTAGCTTACTTAATTTTAAATAATTCAGCTTTAAATTTATTGGATAGTACAGATGGAAAGCATATACATTTTAATAATTAAATAATTTTGTAGTTAACGATTACTATGCTATCACTATAGCACTGACTAGTTCACACTGTGTTTTTAAACAAGTTTGCTGAGTCTTTTAGCTCTCTAGGTAAATCCCTCCCAGCCGAAGCAGTTTGGAGGTTGCGTGTGGTCTGGAGCTGCAGTGGAGTAGAGTCCGGCCCTGCCACTTTCTGCTAGGCGGTCTCAGGCAATTACAGTGGTGCCTTGGTTTATGAACTTAATTTGTTTTATGATTTTAGGGAAGATGACTGCTCTTGTGTTTGTGTGGGAAAAATGAACATGGTCGTGCTTGTCACCCCATATGGGGTTTGTGAACAGAAGCAAAATTTTGCCTAGTGGTGTGTGTGACCTAAATTGTTTGTAAACAGAAGTGTTTGTGAACCAAGGCACTGTGTTGTTATACCTCACTTCTCTGAGTCACTCCAACACCTGCTTCATAGGGGTAGTGTGAGGATGAAGCAAGTTAATTCCTGTAAAGTTCGAAGAACTGACACATACAGAACATTCATAAATTTTAGCTATTATAAATTATTACTAATACTTTTATCCTTTGATGATTTCAAATATTAATTCCTAATAGCAGAGGGATTTCATGCAAAGTACTGATGGGGTTTTTTAAAATGTCTCTCCCTATAGTTCCATGCTGTCCCTGCCCTTCCAGCGTAGCTACTGGGGATGTGGCTCAGCGGCTGGCAAGTGCAAGGCCCTGAGTTTGATTCCCAGTACAAAGAAAACCAAACCAAAAAACCCTCTTCTTGCATAGTTCTGCCAGACTGGGTGGTTTAGCAGACCAGGCTGAACAGGTCCCTTGGCACTTTAAGAGCACACTTTCCTTGACTCTCCAATTGCTTATGAAGGAAAGAAGCACCCCTCCCCGCTCCCTGCCATCAGCCCCTCAGAGATGCTATTGAGCATCTTTAGTTTGTATTTTTTAGTATCGAGAATTGAATCTAGGACCTTGGGCTTGCCAGGCAAGCGCTATGTCACTGAGCTGTATCCCTGTGCCACTGTGGGGGTTCTTTACACCTCTCCGCATTGCTCTGTGCCTGCGGTTCCCTCTGCTCAGGATGCCTTTTCTGCTTCCACCGTTGTGTGTTTGTGGCCGCCCCTCCATGGCACTGCCCATCCGATGCTGCCCTCCTTCCCAGGGAGCACCTGGTCTCCTTCCAGTCTTCCCTGAGGGTGGGGAAGGGGTGAGGTGTCACTTGTCCTGGTGGTCCTGCAATCTGGATGTGTGCTTGGTGAAAGAATGTGTTTGTTGAGTGATTAAGATAACGGATGACGATGAAACAAGAATATGTCTTCAGTGATTCCCTTGGTCATGATGTTTTCTTCTTCAGGCAGGGAAAATACTGTTGTATTACAAGGGTCAGACCAAAGGCATCCTCATTAGACTCACTGCCTGGTGTTGTGTTCTTGTAAGTAACCGATGTTTCTGACCAAGATGGCTTTTCGTTCACAATCATCTATATTTAAAGAGAAGTACAGTGTTTAGTAATGCTGCTGTAACATCTGTCACCACATAGTGATCAGGAACAGTTTTCACTTGAATAGTGGGAGCAAATCTTTTATTCTTATTTTATATTTCTTTGGTGGTAGAGATTGAACCTAATACCTCATGCTTGCTAAACACTTGTACCAATGAGTTACACCCATCTCCAAGATGGAACAAATCTTTACACCTAAATTCTCAGGTTTAATTTCTTAGAATGCTGTGTTTATGAATATGACCATGTTTGTCATCAAACAATGGCATGAGAAATGCCTAAAGAATTTGTGAGTTGTAGATTCTGCATGGGTAGCCTGATCAGGAAGACTAGGAAAGTAATAATACTTTTAAAATACTAACTTTCCAATTTAAAAAAAATTTAAATTTGACTCGGTGTTCATTTTATCCCTAACTTTGTAGTTGTTTCCTCTTAGGATCTGCTGTAATTTATTAATTAGTTTACCTTCTTCAACTCAGAGCAATACTGAAAAGACACTTTTGGAGAACAAGTTTTTAGTTGTACCTTTTAAAATATATTTCCAGTTAAAAGGGTGAAATATAAGCCACATTTTCCAGCTCCTTTTAAGCAGATACTTTATTCTGAAACACAGTTACTTTTTGAAATTATAGTAGAAAACTAACATCCTTCTCCTCCCTATTATAGGGACTTATTTCTATTGCTTTGACAAAAATGTCTGAAAATGAAGGCTTTATTCCAATAAACAAAAATCTCTGGTAAGTGTAGAAATGTCGTTTAACATTGGTGATTTTTTGAGTTGAAATTGCACGTGCTTGTCCTGTGCATCACTCATTCAGCTCTTCACAGGTCCATTTCCTATGTCACTACACTGAGTGCTTTTGCCTTCTTCATCCTGCTGGCCCTATACTTGGTTATTGATGTGAGGGGACTGTGGACAGGAACCCCGTTCTTTTACCCAGGTGAGTCATCTGTAACCACATACAGAGTTGGTGACTGTCACCAGGTAGAGTGGCCCAGAAACCTGCTGACCTTCCACCATTGCTCTGGTGGCCTGGTTCCCAGGGACTGGCAGAAGGAGAATGCAGCAGGGTTGTGTTCTCCCAGGTTCCCAGGACATCCCTGGCCTGCTCCAAAGCAGTCCACTCCATTTTTACCCATTTAGGCTCTGGAGCGGTTGCATGACAATTAATAACCCACTTATTTTTTCAGGCAATATCAGATTGTTGAGTATCAGAAATGATGCAGGGCATATTGTCAGTTTTTAATACTTGGAAATGGGACTATGCTTTCTCTCTTATTGCCAGTGTATTACCTAAAAGATTGTACTTCAGAAGAAATGCAAAGAAATGATATTAACAGATAAGTGGAATGGATCAGGTATATTTTAAAGGACTGAGAAAGGCCAGATCATTTCAATGACCATTTTATTTACTTCTTTGAATCTAGTAATAGTTAACATTCTTTGAAACTCAAATTTCCTGTCTAAAAAATAATGAGTTAAACTTGTAATTTTCCTTTCAGATTTGATACTGAAAAATTCATTGTTGGGCTGGAGGTGCAGCTCAGTTGTACAGGATGTGCTTAGCATGTGTAATATCCTGAGTTCAGGCTTCAGCACCACAAATAAGCAAAGAAACAAAATTCATTGATATAAATGACTGTTTTCTAAGAGTTTAAAAATACTGTTTGCCTTTAAATAGCTGAGATATGTGTTTATTACTTATTTTTGCTGGTAGCCAGTGATGCAAGTGCATAGTTTTTGCTTTTTCATTAAACTTATTTCAGGAATTATATTGATGATCTGATGTGACTCAGGGAAAACATGTTCTGTATCTCTTTAGGAATGAATTCTATTCTGGTGTATGTTGGCCACGAGGTATTTGAGAATTACTTCCCTTTTCAATGGAAGCTGGAGGATAACCAGTCACACAAAGAACATTTAACTCAGAATATAGTTGCCACAGCTCTCTGGGTGTTCATTGCCTATATTCTCTACAAAAAGAAGATATTTTGGAAAATCTGATAGCTACCACCAAAATACGTTGCTGGAAGAATCTACTGGATCTGGAGAAGTATTGAAACAGCTTTTATTAAACAGGGAATCATCAGTGACAAAACTGGTAGTTTGTGTGTTTCCAGATTATTGTGAAAGATGCAGAACTAAAATTGGCCCTCTAGAACACTCACATGACTTACAGGCTTTTCCCTGTGTATTTGTGACTTACATGTTTGGAAACTTAGTCTTTTTCTCTGTCTTCTACAGAAATGGATGTATTTGGGGCTGCATTAAGGAAATTGTACTCCCCTACGCCTCCACAGGGTCTTGCTTTGTAGTTCAGGCTGACCTTGAATTCACCATGTAGCCCAAATTGGCCTTGAACTCATGATGATCCCTTCTGCCTCAGCCCCCCAGGTGCTAGGATTACAGGTGTGAGCTCCCACACCTGTGGTGTGAACCATCAGTCTGATCTAAATTTCTCTTTGACGTAATTTTAAAAATATGCCTAAACACTGAGATATCTCAAATGTTTCTCAGTGAACTATTTCCAGTATTTCTCCAGGCCAGTGCTATCCTTCGTACTTTGTTATATTTTGTTCACTATAAATCAAGTTTTTAAATTTTTATATAATTGTGCTAACCTGGCCTGTTTTCTGTATTATTTTTGTTAGTTTAAAAATGTACTTTGCCTTTTTTAGTTGTAGTTGTTTTAGTAAGTAGGTTGCATTTTTAAAATTACATTTATTGAGGATCCGGGGAAGATGGCGACCGGGTGAGCAGCAAGGGAGCGAACCTCCTTAATAAACACCACCAGCTCGAGACAGACTTGGTGAGCGTGAATGCCGGAACCTCGGCTGGGAAGTTTAAACTGGGCGTATTTCTCTGAGATGCCGGGGGAGATGTGGTAGGGCGGACCAGGCTGCCGGGGCGAGACGTGGGAAA